>VXAB01005332.1:97382-178776 GCA_013399175.1 Odontophorus gujanensis
GGCATTTTGAGGCTGGGTCTCTTGCAAAAATCCAAACACTCATCCACATGCAGTAGCTGCCCATGCTAGCAATCTTAAATTCCCAGCCAGGGCAACATTAAGAAGTAAGAGATTTATTTAAAAAATATACTTAGAAACAGTGACAGTGGGATTACAGGCAGGGGAAACTCCAGCATGTCAGATCTGTTGAGAGGCTAAAAATATGTTCCCTCTTTAGAGAGGAGGAGTGACTGGCAAATAGTATTAATCTGAGACAGTCTGAAGCAGATAGAGGGATTATAAAGCAGCTCATTTAGGACTGCAGGATTCATTTTCAGTCACTCCTTTGCAAAATGCTCAGAGACTCCCATGTATCTGACAGAAGGGCTCCGAAAGCAGTGCAAAGGCAGCAGGGAGGGACTTCAGCCCAGTTGTGCACAATTGCAAATCTCCAAGCAGAACATCATTAACTGCACTCAAGTGACAGCCAGGATTAACTTGGCAGAAACCAAACAGTACAGGCATATGCAAGGCTGAAATCAAGTGTGTCCCAGAAACCTGCTAGGGTAATCTTCTACCACAACAACTTAGGGCACAACAAGGGAAGTTAAAAGGTCGAGTCCTACCGCTCTACGACACTCATTCATTGGTTTTCACTTGCTTTGAGAGATGGTGTTCACAAGCACATGCACAAACCACAGAGAGAAAGAGAAGGGAGGGTATGCAGAAGGGCACCTTTCTTGATTTTTGCTTTCTATCTGCTAGACTGAGCACCCTCTGGTTACTTGCACTTCCCCAAACAGCCAGCAGCTGCTGAGATGTGGGCCTGGGCACTGCAGGGTTTTTGCCATGACCAGAACCAATCATTCAGAGCAGTCCCCAGAGGGGATTTTGAGGTCATGGAAAAGTGATGCAGGAAGAAAAGGAAGAAACGTATGCGTGGTTCCAAGGTGGTGGGTGAAGGTTACGTGCTCCAGGCAGCCATCCCATGTTGCAGAGGACAGAGGTAGATTACAAGAGAGATGCCTCAATTTATGACTACAGGGAAGTAATAAGGGATTATTGCTACCACATCACTTACAGGAACATTTGCTCAGTTGCTCTATCAGCAACTTGTGCTGTTGTCTCATTTTTCCCTTTTTTCTTCTTTTCCCATGTGCTCCTAGGAGAAAGAATACAGCTCCATTTCTTCACTGATATTCTGTCAGATATATGAAAACAGCAGTGTGGTCCCTAATCAGTCTTTACTACAAGTGGAAAACCACTTGCTTCCTCATTCTCACACAATGTGTTCTCCTCTGCTGCACAAGCTCCAATTGGTCCAACCTCCCTTGAGCTGGGAAGCCTGAATCTGGACACAATAATCCAGATACGCCCTTAAAAAGATCAAGAAATCAAAAATTTACTTCTGAGGGCATGTTGGCTGCTCTTATCCTCTTAACATGAGACTTTCGTTGCCACAAGTTATATCTGTAGAGTCCTGTTCAACTTGTTGCCCATCGTGACTCTGTCTGCAAAGTCAGTCCTCTTATTTGGGGTTATTCTGTCCTGGGTGCAAAACTCTCCTTAGATCTTGGGGCACTCTGTGGAGCACTTGTCTGCCCAAATCTCCAGCTTGATTGTAGTCTTATCCTCCAGCTCCCCTCTTTTTCCAGTGCAAGTGATAGCTGGCACATGAGCAGGCTTTTTAAATGGCACGTGATGTCTGGAATGTACAGCTTCTGTGATCAGAAAGTGGGAAATACAGAGGTCATTGATTGACTCGTAGGGCTGAGCCTCTTCCTTCTGAGGTGACAACAACAGATTCCCAGTAAGCACATTAACTAAAGGATGAGAAGAAACGTAACTGAAATAGTAAAGAGAATACCCTACTCCACATTTTTTTGTAAAGTCCAGTTATACCTCAGGGCTCATCCAACCAGGATTTTCAGCTTCTCCTTGCTGTGTGTGATTTGGGAATTAAGATGCACTGTACTGGTGGTCCAGGTGACTTCACTCTCCTCAAAATGAGCAAGGGAACTATTGTGGTGTACAGGAACTGATCTGGATCTAAGGCTTTGATGTGCTCCTTTCCCCTGGTCAGCCCAGCAGGTGACTAGCCAAGAGGTTATCAGGTATTAAATAAGCAGCAGTTAGTTCTGACTGACGGATCTGAAAGCAGCTTAGTTTCACCATGGAGTTTAGCACATTGCAGTAATTTAAGGAGATCCTGAGCAAGATCATCTCACTCAAGCAAGTGGTCATATTGGTTTTGCACTCTATAATATCTTAACCTTTGTTCCTTAGTCTTTCTCCACTTGTTTACTTCGGAAAAAGGAGTTGACTGTGCATTTTCTTGCCCTCGTTAGATGTAGAATCACTGTAGAATCATAGAATATCTTGAGTTGGAAGGGACCCATAAGGATTAAAGAGTCCTGAGTGAGCACTGGGAGAATGGTGCAGAGAGGCTTAAATGCCCCCACTGCAGTTGGCCAGAGCTCATTAATTTCACCCTATGGGAACTCTGTACCCAAGACAAGCAACATCTTTAGGTCAGTCCACTACAAAAAATTCTCTAGCTGTTCTCCCTAGACTATGTGTGACAAATAATTTCAGTTCTAATAACAGTTCACACATATCATTATCATCATTGCCTAATCTCATCCATCGCTCTTGACACAATTCTGAGCTATGATAATCAACCCATGATGCCCCTAAGGAAGCTGCACAGAAGGGGTCGGTTGTTCAAGGGCCAGTGTGGTTATAATTTCAGGGTGCTCAGAGAGTGTGACTGAAACAATGTGGGTGCTTTCTCTCTGAGCTCAGCTGTCCACAGAAGAGAGGCTTTCACTGAGTTGTCCGCAATGAAGCGAAGACTTTCGTTCCAACAAAAACAGAGCTGACTACTGCGTGGGGAACTCAAACCATTCTTTCAAGTATGAATTACCATACAGCTGCAGAGGGATGTAATCCGCCACTGTGCTGCCAGGTCACCTACCTCTGTTAGATTAGATGTGGATGAGGTTCACATGTGAGTCAGTGCTGGATCGGCAGCTCAGTGGATTAAAGTACTTTGGCAGAAATATGTTTCCTAGAAAAATGTAGGCTCCCTGGATGTGCATCTTCCTGAGGAAGTACTCCTTTCTTTTCATGGAGAGTCTTTAAAAATGGAATATTTAAAAACAAACAAGCCACCTAAAGCTTTGGGTGTTTTTTGTTTTTGTTTTGCTTTGTTTTGCTTGTTTGTTTGTTTGTTGTTTTTGAAGGAGGTGTTTTTTAAAATAAAACAAGAAAATGTTCCAACATGGAGTAAATGAGAAGACAAAGACTTTTAAGTGAACATTACTCTCACTCATAAAGGAGAAAGCTAAAACTTGCAGGCACTGGAAGCATGATTCGTTGGAACTGAAATTTCATTTCAAAGGGAAAAAAACCATTGAAACCCTATTCTTAAAAATAATACTTCTCCTGAAGTGGCAAGCTTGTTTTCTAAATTTTCCATTTGGCTTTTCCTGGGAGTTAGCATGACTTCTTGTTATTCAGTGGAATAATCCAAGTAGAAATGGGGTTCATAAAACTAAGCTATTTCTGCTCCAGATATAAACAGAAACATGGACACACAGTGCTTAGGTCAGCAGCCTACTTTTGCAGCTGGAGACGTAGAATTTTATTATTTCGAGTGTGCCATTATTATTTTTAGTTCGTGCTGTCCTACCACCAGCCTCACCTGTGTAACCTAATTTCCAACAGCTTGCATAGATGGAGGAGCATGGACAGTCCTAGAAATAATTCAACTGCAAGCTTTACACCTTTGCATTTACCAGTACTTCTGATGCTTGAGCTGTCTATTTGGACATCTGCTTTTTTTTGACCTACAGGACAGTGTCTCTACAAGTGTCTTTTTCAATCCATGGAGTATTTCAGAACTGACTTGACCAACCAGAGAGGTGAGTTTCCCAGTTCCCAGAATAAAGGTCTTGGAGGACGGCAGACCTCCTGGCCAGATGTGTCAGGATGCTTCAGGTGGACAGAAGAAAGGAAAACTTTTCCCACTGGGTTTTAGGAGAGAGGATCAAATAAAAACCTTCTAGATGCAAAGTGCAGGGCCTGAGGCTGGTTTCCTGTCCAGAGCTGAGTGATTTCCTACTTAAAAGCTGATTAATCCAAATGCTTTTCAATTTAGAAGGCAGAGATCAATCAATAATTATCCCATTTAATCCCAACATAAATCCTTTAATTTTTTTTTAATTAAAAGCAGCAAAGCACCACTGGCTGGGATACACCAAATTGCATTAAACTCCGGAGTCCCAGGGGAGAGGCATAGGCAGCAAATTGTGCATGTGATTTTCCTCTTTTCACTGCTGGGTTTAATGGCTGTTCTCTGCCTCCTGGTAGAAAATGATGAGCTTGGGGATGTGTCTGGCAATGAGGAAGCAAATTAGATGTTACTTCCAAGCAAGCAGTGACTCACAGATCAAAGTCTCCTTTCTGAAAGGAGTACCAGGAAGTATCTTCACCAGTTCTTTTCCTGCAGCAGGGCCCATCAACAGAGATAAGGATTCACAAGGTTCAGAATGCCTTGCTCCATAGGAGCACCATTTGGGCAACACATAAGTCCAGCTCTCTATTTAAGGAACCTAATATTATGGTACATGTCACTACCTGCAGCTTACAACAGAAGTCTCTCTTCATGGCTAGCAATTATCACAGTGTAATTATGGTTCTAATCAATTATTTAAAGGAAACTGTAAAAATATCCCTAGAGCTGTGTACTACCTGTTGTCCAATTGTACAGCCACCACACCAGTAAACACAGCAGGACAGCCACAGGGTGCATGGTAAATACCTTTGTTTGCAGCTTTAATTTAGTGGTTGAAATATAAACACCGCTTGCAACTGGTTCTCAGATGCGTCTCTGTTCTATCTCTGTTGGTCTAAGTAATTAAGTTGGAGTCAAATCTTTCTTCTTGACGCCCAGAAAATCTTCATTAAAAGGTTTTTCTATAAGCGTGCTCCCTCTACAACTTAATGGTAAAGCTTCATTAAAAATGGCACTAATTAAATCAATCTGGGCGAAGTGGCTGAACATCTCTTCTGTGCTCTTTACCCACAGTAATGAGTCAGTTATCGGACGTGTCTATGGAGAGGGTCAGAAGCTTGCAAGGTTGGACGACTCGTACTGAAAATTAATTAATTAATTGACTAATAATAAAGGCTGTCCTTAGTCCCCCTCCTCCTCCTCCAGCTCAGTGTTTTGAAAAAACTCCAGAATTAGCTGAAAATGATGATGCTGCCCATCACACAGCAAGAGGATGACATATCCTTAGTGAAGGGAAGGCCTTTCCATATGTTTACTCCCAGCAGATGCATCTAGTAGAAACAGCATCCCAGCATGACTCTCTGCAAGCCAGACATGAAGAGTAATGCTAGCAGAAGCAAATGCAGCCACAGCCATGAGACATTCCCCTTGGCTTTGTAGAGCAGCTTTCAATGTAACGAAACTGCAATTTTTCTCTCACTCTATTCTGACAGCGTTTTAAAGATTTCTTTAGATTTCAAAGGGCTGTTTGTATTGACCTAAAGATGAGTTTGCAGCACTGTCCAGTGACAGTGATATCTTTGTTGGCAACCGCAAAACCAGGGACTGTATTTATTGGCTCCTCTTTGCTGGTTCTGGTGCTCTGTTTTTGAAGCGTGTATAATTCAGATATCTCTGTAAAAACAGCCTTTCTTTTATTCTTGATGTCTGAGGGTTTATTTTCTGCCACCTGTTCTTTGAAAGGCTTTGAATAATGCGAAGTTTAATTATCCATAGGAAAAAAAAGAGAAGAAAAAAAATAAAAAGACTAGTTATTTTCTGCAGTGCCCAAGGATTTGAAATGATTGTCTTTTCAGAAAATAAATGTCACACCTGGTGAAAGTGAATGCTGTTGTAGAGCTATATGATGCAGGCATCCCCTAAAGTGTTAAACTTTACTCTAGATAAGCCCCTCTAGATAAGGAGTATTTTTGATGACATCTCAGGCTAGGGCATCTTTGAAGCATGTTTCTCCATGGGCTGCCAGTGGTGTGCTGAAGATCAAACCCATTGACTTGAGTGCCCTCTGACCACATCCTTCAGTGCCACATCTCCACGGTTCTTGAACACCTCCAGGGACAGTGATCCCACCACCTCCCTGGGCATCCTGTGCCACTGCATTACCACTCTTTCTGAGAAGAAATTTTGTACTGATATCCAGCCTGAAAACACCTCTCGTGACAACTGCTGGGCCATGATGATGCTGCTTAACATGGTAAGTCATGTGCTGTAGTGGCTCAGGGATGGGAATATTTCAGTGATGCTCATCAGCATGTCCTAGGGGAAGCAGTGTTTCATCTGGTACTTCCATGTGTACCGCCTTACTGAAGAGAAAATGTATTTAAAGAGAAGAATTCAAAATATATGATGGCATCTCAGGCAAGCATTAATATGCAGAAACAGAGCTCTGTACATTAGAGGAGAGGTTGGGAATTGTGTTGTTGGTGTTTTGGTTGGTTTTGAGGCTGCACAGGACCTTGGGGAACAGCAGGATTTACCATCAGAGCTGAGGTCTGGATCCCAGACATAAGCACCATCTGCTTCCACTTGCCCTAGACTTTGGGTCTTGGCTTTGGTATTCCCTGCACAACTTACCTCCCTGGAGCAGTCCTTTCCCTTGCAAAACCTTCTCTTAAGCCTTCCAGTAGCTTGAGAAACAAAGACAAAGCAACAAGTACAGGTTTGCAGAGCTTCTATGGCTCCTGCATTTGAGATTTACACTGGGGGTGGGAACAGGAGACCCCCTGTGATTCTGACCAAGTGGCAGCCTGTCTCTTCCATCATTTCCTCCTCAGACCACTAATGCCCCAGGATTAAAGATTCTGCCAGCTCACTTAGTGGCTGGGGAATGTCGCTGGGATCGGCTGCAGTTGCTGTAGTCATGCTGGAGATACTATGTAAACTCATTAGTTGTTATCAGCTTGGTACCTCTCAGCCATATAGAGCTGTCCTGGCAACACTGGCACTGGGTTTTATCAAGTGCCTTTTGGAAATACCAGCAGCAGGATGGGTACCAGTGTGGGGAAAGTGTAAGGTGAAGGATGCATGCAGGAAACAATGAGGGTTGAGGCGACAGCAGTCTTAGCCCCATCCAGAATCTGGGCTTGGACTCCATTGCAACAGTTCCTCATGTTTGTGTGAATATGAAACAGAGAGCTCTGTGATACCTTGAGAGCACAGCTGGTGATGTCCGACCCTTGCCCCTCCGAGGGAAGCAAGGACAATTTTTAGTCCTTTTATACCAGAGCCTGTTAACTGTGGCAGAAGCAGGTTTTGGCATTGAGTCCATTAAAGCGATGAATCCACAGGCCTAGAGAAAGTCAGATCCACCCCAGATTCCTCCTTTGACTTCCAGCCAGGGGAGGGAACACCCCTCCAACTTGTGGGTCACAACAACACTACGTGGAGTTGTGTCCATAACAAAGCCGCATCGATTCAGACCGCTGTGCCTGGGCAACCCCTTGTGCCAGGGACAGCAGCAGTGCATTTGGTGATGGGCTGGAGAAGGGAACAAATGTTAATACCTTCAAACAAGGGTCGCTTCAGTTGAGGGAGCTGGCAATAGCCACCAGCAGTGGAGAGTGTGCTGCTCCGCTGCCGCTAACGCTCCAGGAAGTTTCTCTGGGGTCTGTCAGAGGAACACCTACCAAATAAATGTCCATTACCCGCCCTGGCTGGCAGCCAGGGAGCTGGGTTGTTCAGCTGCACACCGCTGCTGACAGCTTCACCCTGCCCCTCCAGCCTGGCTGATTAGGGATGACTGGGGGAAGTTATCCTGCAGCACATGCCTTAATTGCAACATTAGCCTGTAAGAAGAGCTGGAGCGTATTCCCATTTAACCACAAACGGCTAAATGCCATTTAAGAAGGGCACTATGTGTTTTTCCTATTTGGAAAAGGAATCTAACAGTATCGTGGTAGCTATTTCAGATAAGATGTTGTATAAAGTTGATTTGCATCCTGGCACAGATATAAATCAAGCTACAGCAGCTCAGAGTATTTTTCACTTGCCTCCTCTCAGAAAGCCCATGCCTATAGCTTTCAGGTGAGTCCTCTGTCCCTCCTTCACGTTACATCATCTATAAATGCTTTTTCCTGATGCTTGCTCCTATGAGGATAGACACCTTTTTGCCTGTTTCACAAATGCCAGCATCCCAAGGCTGTATTGCTACACAAGGCAGTCGTGAGTTACCTTGGTCCTGACACTTCCAGCATCTTTTCATCTTTTAGGATCTTTTCCATTAAGTAAAAGAAATCTCTTCTACTGCATCTGTGAGTCAATCTGCAAGGACATCAGCAGGACACCTCTCCTGGTGAATAACTATGTTAACGACTTACACTTTCAGTGTTTCTGGCTTTATTGCATCTCCTCTCAGGCTGGATATTAGGAGAACATTCTTCTCAGAAAGAATGGCAATGAAGTGGCAAAGGCTGCTCAGGGAGGTGGTGGGGGGCACCCTGGACGTGTGGATGTGGCACTGAGGGTTGTGGTCAGTGGGCATAGTGGAGTGGATTGGGGTTGGACCTGCTGATCTCAGCAGTCTTTTCCAACATCACTAATTCTGTCATTCCTTGATGTTTAACTTGGGTTGAGTTGAATGGACATCCCTGCAATCTAAATTTATTTTGCTCGTTGTCCATCAGTTTTATTGCTGCTAGGATCACACCTACCTTCCAGTGAGGCCCAGTGAGTGCCACCACAGCTGCATAGCACATGAGGACAGGGGCTGCCATTTTCCTGAAGCTCTTATTCCTTTGTGTACTTCATATATTTCTGTCATTAGAGAAAAACCATTCATCTTCCATTTTTTTCTCTTTTTTTTTCAGCATTTATGAATATATTTTCATCACTGGACTCATGAAGGCAGGGCTTTAAGGAAAACAAAGACTACTTCAAAACAGGTAACTTAAGGAGGGAGCTCTAACAGAGCTCCTTCACCCATGTTTCTCATGCAGACTAGCAGCTTCTATTTCTTCTCCCCAGATTAAGAGACTCCATTTTCCCACTGAAGCGGTTTTATCCCTTTATTTGGCGGCTACAAGGATTACTTTGTTTAGCAAGCAGAGACTATGCTGAATTACCACACCCGCAGGCACTCACTGCCCTTGTGCTGCCAGCATTTTCACAGGATGCAGAGGGAATTTTTCCCATTTTAACACTTGATCCCATGCTCCTGGTTTTACAAACACACCAGATACCAATACTGACACAAATATCTGATTTACATCCAGTAACCTTTGCATCTGCTTCTCCTGAGAATACATTTCCCAACTTTGTGTCGCTTTATAAAATACTTAACAGTGAATGGACAGTAATACACAATATTACTGCATGGAGCAACCATCCGATATGTAAAGTCAGGAGTTCAAAGAGGATTAAGGCTCTCTGGCAGCAAGCAAGCCGCATTACTTGTGCATGTAGAAGCAGCCACAGCTGCTCTAACTTTTCATGCACCAGAATTATTTCAGTGTCAGTGCAGGATTGCTCTGTGGTCTTACCTCTCCAAAAGCTGTCGACTCATACTTTTATTGTATTTTGAAGAATTAAAGGTCCTGAGGTTAGGACAGGCATCCTGCCTAGAAGGCAGGAAGGAATTGTTGGCCACTCAGGGTGCAAAGCTTTCTTTCATGCATACAAGACTGAATTCAGGCTCTCTTCATCTGGACACCTACCAGCTACACCACATAAAAGAGATGAAGGACTTCCCATCTTCTTCGCACCACTGGATGTGTTTTCTGGTATTTGAACTGTCACTTCAGAGAGAACATTTCAGCAGGCTCATGTCAGTTGTGTGAGTACGTTCCTATTAAAAAAGTAAAGCAACTTTCCTGGAATCAGAGGTGATAGTGCAGGAAGGAATGATTGTAGAATAAGGTTACTGGGCAGTAAGTAATGTGTGCTCAAAGGAGATGATATGATACCTTGGAACAGTGCAACAGCCTTTGATAATAGAAAAGTAGGACCATAGAATCACCGAATCATTAAGGTTGGAAAAGGCCACTAAGATCACCAAGTCCAATTGTCAACCCATCCCCACCATGCCCACTGACCACATCCATCAGTGCCACATCTTTACATTTCTTGAGCACCTCCAGGAACTCACCACCTCCCAGGACAGCCTGTGCCACTGCATCACCACTCTTTCTATGAATTTCTTCCTAATATCCAACCTGAACCTCCCCTGCTGCAACTTAAGGCCATTACAGGCCATAACCTCTTGCATCCTCTCCTCCCTCCTTCTGCCTCCAGAGCATTAATTAGATACTTGAGTATAGAACAAGGTGTCCAGAATTCAGACGGCCTCACAAGAGATGAAAACTGCCTCTTGTGGTGGAATCCTCAGTTATGGGAACAGTGGTTTAGACCTTGATTAACACAAGCAAACAATACAAGTTCCTGCTGGCTATCAAGATGACAGGGGCACAGCACCTCTCATTACCACTTTGATGGAACAATTTCTGATAGAAAATGAGTGCCAGGGGAGCATTGTCCAGCAGTGTGGACTTTCCTGCGTGGGCTGGTAGATATTTTAATCCTCACTGCCCTTAGGATGTGCCCATGTCCTGCACTGCCTGTTTAATTCTACAGTACAAGTTTCCACTAGGATTTTTAAGCTGGAAATTTTTCCCCCTCATCATATTTTCCTCCAGAGAGTACAACATTTTCTTCATGACAGAGCAAAGGAAATAATAGAGAATCTAAACTTTAATCAGATTAAAGAAATTAGGCATAGATTGTGTTTCTTTATCCTAATGTATTTAAGACTGAATGAGTGAATGCTACTCCCTTTGGGGATGTTCACTATTCTTTTGTCTGTGCATAGTGTCACTGCAGTGTGGTCTGTTCTCTTTCTTTGGCTTATCTAAGACTGAGATCCTTGTAAATGTAAGTCCAGAATATTTTTTATAGGGAACTTTTCCATATAACTCAGCTACTGGGCCTGGCATGACATCCAATTGTCAGAACACAGCCTCTAAAAGGCAGATAACCTGTATATGGACCTGCTGGGTTTCTCCACTGTGGAGTTTAACTCAATTTGACCATAGTGGTGAGGTTTCAGAGTACTCAAAGTTTATCACCTGCTTTAATAAAGAGGGTCAATGCACCCTGACTAATGCAAGGGAAGGTTCCTTCAGGGGTTAGAACCCCTGAATCAGATCAGGTCATGGCTCTGGGTCTCTCACCTAAAACTGAGTGTGTCAGTCCAGAATAGCAACTCTTAACTCAATGAAAATCCACAGAAACAGGCAATTTCAGAGAGCAATTCCCCTTGACAGTCATATTAGGAGAAGACAAATTACCCTGTAGAGGTACCTATTTCTCTCCATTAACTTAAAGACAGCCTGGAGTGATAGTTCAGATAAGGTGCCTTGGCTGAAGAGTCTCATCCTGTCTCTGTCCATGCTCTTGTGCTCCTGGAGCAGTCACAGGTATGTGTGACTGATATATATATTGTGTCTTTCACATGGAATGATGCACCATACAGCCACCATAAGGAGTGTAAGAACAAGTGCAAAGACGTTAGGGTCTGCACCCATGCACTACATGCTTGAACTCATGCTTGCATTTTGTTATCTGCCCAGCCAGCTAAACTGCTCTGGAATGGCTTCAAGATTCAAGATTTACCCTTCTAAGTCTTGGTTTCCAGCCAGTAAATTGGGAATGATTGCATCTCTGTTCCCTTCAGGGATTTTATAAGGGTAAGTATAATCAGGCCTTGAGAAAACCAGCTCCTACAGGACGGCCTAAAAACACCTATCTGCCATTTTCAAGACTGCCTCTGACAGGAGCCACTGGCGTTTGGCTATATGGGAAAAGGTCAGCTCATACCCCAGGAAGAAAATTCTTGAACGACTTCATTGAATGTTGCATTAAGTTTGTTGTGCTGCTTTTTTGGATTATGTAAAGTTTAAAGTAATTTTTATAGAAGGAAAGTTTTAAATCCCCGTATTCTTCCCTTGCTGTCTGTGAAGATAATCTTCCCTCAGATAAGCCTCAGACAGATGTTTATCTTAAGCGCATTCCCATGCTGGATAATATTGGAAAGTTGGAATGAAGATGTCAGATCACCTTATAAAAAGCCTTAATGTCAGAGCTCAGCTCTTTGATCCAGACACAAGGCCCTTGGTTTGATATAGATCCAAATTAAGCAATAAAAAAATGCTGTGAAGAGCCCACCACAGAAGTGCACCCTCTGATGATTATCATCAAATCACTGCAGGTTGGAAGGACCCTTGAAGATCACCTAGTTCCAATCCCCCTACCCTGGGCAGAGTTGCCAACCACTACATCAGTCACTAGATCAGGTTGCCTTTCAATATCACCCAGTCCAACATATCTCACCAGAACAGGATGCTCAGGGCCCCATCCAACCCACAATAACCACGAATCCTTTAACCACAAAAGAGCTTGAAAACAATATTCCGTAGCAGAACTGGCTGCAGTCTGCAAGAGTGCAGAAGGTGACCTTGACCATAGCAAGAGCAAGCCCTTGTGACCTTGGACACGTAAGGATTTCTGCAAACAGCTAGTAGGGAGAGGAGAGAAGATAGATGATGAAGGGAGAAGTATGAAGAAGGAGAAGACAGAAAGGTTAAAAATAAATCAGAATGAGACTGATTTATGCAAAACGACGATTACAGCTTACAGGCTAGGCTCATATAGACATGTTGTGGAGAGAACAGGCAAGTGCAGGAAGGAGTTATGTCATGTCCTTTTCTACCTGTATCTGTCCTGGTGCACTGAGGAGCAGATTGTGGCAGAATTTGCCTTAACTTGAGAAGACTGGAAGGGAAGAGGACTGTTTTGGAAAACATTGAATACCTCAGGATAGGTAATGAAGGAAAGGAAAAAGTTTATGAAAAACAGACCTAAACCAAGAACTGACAATAATTCAACAGGGATGCTCAGTTTAACAGTTAAAAAGTTGTATCCCTAGCAGCTCCTTTAATCATAGAATCATAGAATTGTTTGAGTCAGAAAGAACTCTTAAAGTCCATCTAGTTTAGCTGCCCTGCAGTGAAAAAGGACACCAACAGCTCAGTCTGGTTGCTCAGAGCCTGGTCCATACATAATACTCGGGAACAATACAGCACCACTGAAGGAAGTGCTGTCATGCCTACATCCAACTCAGAATAGAATAGCACAGGCATCACCTTAAAATGCAATCTTTTAGCTACGGTGAGTTGTGAATTGACTTTCAGCTTTCATCCTGCATCTGGCCCAGTCCCACCTCACATTATTGCCAAAAAAGTGCATGGCAAACACTCGTTACCTACAATAATGAAGGAGGACAAGGGAAAGCTTCTGTAGCTCTGAAATTACAAACATACAGCAAAAATGATATTTGCCTTTAGGGGAAACAATGTAGGAATAAGGTGTGAGGAGTAATCTCATGAGGCAGCCTTTTCCCTTGCAATCCGTCCTTACTACTTGCCTAAAAAAGTAAGCACTGACTGCATTGTTGACCTTTTGAATATCTAAGGCTGTTTTCTGAGGAGCTGCATAGGACCCCTCATGCTCCTTATCTGTCTGATGCTCGTCCTGATCTTGGCCACATCTCCATCCCAAAGCAGCAGGGAAGAGGAGGCGGGGGCATGGTTACACAGACCTGGCTGTGTCTGTGCCCTGTCCAAATTGCAAAAAAGAGGGCAGAAAAGAGGAGTCAAGAGTTAGCCAAGACCTTCCCTTCCTCCCACTAAATTTTACAGTTCGTCTGTAGACCACCTCTGACTTCAGTGCGGAAGAAGCTCATCGTGCTGTGTGGGTGCATATCCATCACATCCCTCTGCCTATAATGAATTTAGCGGGGGAGCTTGTTTTGATAGAGGAAGATCACAGAGATATGTTGGCAGGAAATGAGCAGCAGGGAAGTCTCCAGGCAGAGACAGAAAGGAGGAGGAGGTGTTTTAGGTAGCACCACGCACGTAGGTGTGAAACACATTGATTTTCCAGTTCCAAATTGCAGTGCACATATTTTAATTATACCTTCCTGAACTTACCCAAACAAAAGCCATGAGAAGAGACTTGTTCTTGTTGAAATATTTTTAAAATACGAGCTGGGTTCTGCTTCTTGTGTGTTTGAGCTCTCAGAGTCACAGAAGGGGGATGAGATTTTACAGATGACACAGCCACGTGTGCATGCAAAAAGGGGATTGAGGCTGAGTTCACAGTACTCACTGCAGGCAGATTTGAGCTTGCTTTGCCAACACCAAGCTAAATAATAAAAGATAAAATAGTATAATAATAAAACAATAAGAGAAGCCCCATGAACATGTTGGTACTTGCATGGACACATTGCCCTACACTGGACTATGCAGGAAACACCAGCAATACAGCGAGCTTCAGTTCCCAGGTGCTGGGCAGTGCTCTCTCTTAGCTATGTGCAGTACCCAAAATTGTTTCCTGTTCCCTCTTTACACCTGAATGGACAATCTGGGGTGATTTTCTCTCCCATCATTCCCACAATCAATCATGGCTAGCTGTCAAGGAACCCATCCCCATTAGGCCTTGCATCAATCTCTGCAAACTTGGCTTCAATCAGCCCTCATGGACCATTGCTTGTTATATCAGGGAGGCAATAAAATAAAGAAAGAAGCAAGCAAAAACTGCAGCTGTCAACATGGTCTCTGTAGTTGCTTTGTGTGCTCTGGCTGTCTGGCCTGAAGCGTGTATACAGACTGTGTCCTAAGTGCCCTGATAAGATTGGGGCTCCAGAATGTGTCGTCCTGAGAACGCTTGCTCCTGTTTATCTACCAGCTGAAAAACTTTCCAAAGTTTCCCGGCCATCAGCCCTGACACCCCGATTCAGAGCAGATGACAGGCTGATGAGATACCGACAGCTTTCGTGCCTCGATGTGATACCAGAGTGGCTGAGAACCCAAAACCTTGTAGCGAGCTGTTGAGTTGGATCTGCTGACGTGGTGGTGACTGCTGAGACCTGACACTGCTGTCCGGTGGCATTCTGTGACAAGGATGGGATTCATCCCCTCCTGAGATCTGCAGCATCCTTCCAACAGCTGGAGATCAGGAGGTGCCTTATGGTCCCGTGAGCCACACTATCCTTCCCTCTCCTTTATTCCACGCTGTCAGATGCAATTTATGTGGGAATTTCTAAAGCGGAGGGTTATAATAAAGAAGAGGACTGCCTCTTTACCGGGGTCTGTTGTTACAGGAAAAGGGGAAATGATTTCAAACTAAAAGAGAGGAGATTTAGGCTGGATGTAAGGAAAAAGATTTTTACCATAAGGGTGATGAGGCACTGGCACAGGTTGCCCAGAGAGGTGGTGGATGGACCATCCCTGGAGACACTCAAGGTCAGGATGGACAAGGCTCTGAGGACCTGACGGAGCTGTGGATGCCCTGTTCATTGCAGGAGGTTGGCACTATATGTCCTTTAAGGGGTCCTTCCAACTCAAATGATGCTGTGATTCTATGATATACGCAGCATCAGCTTCTGAGTGCATATGTTACTCCAGTATGGAAGTGGGAAAGATGCCACTGAGGTGGGCATCACTTTTTCAAAGAGGCATTTCTAATCGCCACTGGGTAGCGACTGTTATCAAGAGGAGGAGATCGTCACTGAGATTTGCCACCTTCCTTCCCCCTGTCTCTGATGTGCTGACATATTACCTTGATTAATGGCTGTTAAAGTCATTTATGAAGAGAAATAATTTGTGGATTTATTTTTTATTTTCTCAGGAAAAAACAAAACAAAACAAAACTAAACAAAAACCACAGCTAAGTAAAACTTTATCCTCCTACTGTATACATCCCTATAAATCCTTACATACTCAGTGGGGTGTTGTGTGGTTTAGTGGCTTAATTAGTGAAGGTTTATAAGGCACTCCTGATACCCTTGTGTGAAAAGTGCTATAGAAGCGCAAACTTACGATATTTCTTCCACCAACTAAAGAAGAAGTAACCATTAGGAAAGAGATTTATTTAGGTAGGTGAAGCATTTTATAACCCTTCCAGAGCTTGGGAAAACTCAAAGAAGAAATCAGACCGCTCAGAGAAGGAATCTGACTGCTCAAAGAGAAATGAGACTGCCTGCTGCTGCAGCGATCATCTGCTGACAGCCCTGGATCTTTCTGGTAAACCATGTGCTACGGGAAGGGAAAGCATTTTCTACAAGAACCCGGTGTTTGTCAACCCTGCAGGGTGGTGAAATGTGCTTGGCACTGGGGTTGCCCGCAGAGCCCCGTAGTTTGAATTCCAGTCACTGGTAGCACTAGAGAAACCGTGTGGAGAATCCGGACCTGGGGACTATTTCTGGAAGTCCCCCTCATCCTACAGGCTCAAAATAGCAATAAATGCCCCAGGTCCTTGGTAAGCTAGGTAGAAAAAAGTCCCATTGGATCAGGTTCCCACCTATGTAGACCCAACTCTTCTTGGAGTCTGCTTGGAGTTGTTTGCTTTCTTTACACTCGTGTCTTTGGTGTCTGTTAGTAGCAACAGTTTTAATCAGTAAACACAGTCACTGATTTCCCCTTATGCATGTAGCCTTGTTCCATGTGTTGGGCACCTAATTCCCCTTCCAGCTGATCTGGAATCTGGCCCATGCCACCACCATGCATTTATTTCAGAGAAATAGCTCCTCAGGAAGGAAACCTTGGGGCTGAAATGTGCATTCTAAGAAAATAATAGCTCAAAAGGTAATCACAGGGGGAAAAGAAAGCTCTTAGGCTCAGTGGGAGAGTCCAGGGACTATTAATGTGCTCTATAAATGAGTGTAGGTGTCCACTGTGCCTGGTTCCCCATTTGCCCAAGGGACTCTGCTGGTGTGGAGAAGGGTGACAGGACAGGATCAAAGGTGACAAACAGCTCTCACACAGGGAAGGATGACAGAGACTGGGAGTCTTCTGCCTGCAATGCAGATAAACTGAAGGAGAATGTGATAGAGGGGAATAAAATCCAGAGTGGCCTGGAAAAAATGAATAGGGAAGGCAGCTCTCATTTCTCTGATCCAAAATCTAAAGAGGTGTCAAGCAAGCCAACAAGTGGTGGGTGGGAAGGAAATAAAATGAGATATTCTGCACCCTCTGTGCACTTCAGCTTTGGAGCTTAGGCTTCAGGACACTGCGTATTTTAATGCAGGTTCAAAAAAGCAGTGGTGCAAACTCCAGTATGTGAAGAGTCTGAAGGACAGCAAGGCACAGAGGGTTTGTGGGGACAGCTGCGGGGCACCTGCTCACATTTGTAGGCGAAGGTGGAACACTGATCAGGAGAGGTCTGGAGTATGATGGGACATTTTTGCAATCATATTTGGCAACATTTATTTTCTAAAAGCAAGGTATTTCTCCCATCCATATACTCCATATGGATGACTGTAAATGTAAACCTTGCTTGGCATTTGTAAGGGGAATCTATATGGATGACTAGGCAATTTAATCCACTAAGTCTTAAAATAACATACATGTGATGTAAAGCCTGTGTGGCTTGTTCAAGAGTATCCATAGAGTCAGGGCTGAGGACAGTAGCTGAACACTGATCTTCTGCATCCTATTAATTACCTAAATCCTGATTTTGATTTTATTACTTAATCTTTGATATAAGAACATAAGAAATCCTTATGGATCTACCATTTGACTCTAGTCCTTCTGAAATCACTTCCAAAAATTGAGGTCGTCAGCCTCCTGGAGACCAGTTGCCATTTCCATTTCTCTTTCTTCTGCTGCGGTTTAATTTTGATGGATGTGTAAAACGTCGCCATGAGACGACTCTAATCTCACTCTTGGCCAAGTCTATGTAACTTTGACACACTACCTCTGACTTTGTTCCAGACCACCAAAGTGAAGGAGCTGGCTCTGAAATATGGACATGGAGTATAGCCAAAAAATAATTAAAAGCTGATACAGCTCTAAATTCAAAGCTATCTTCAGACCATCCTGGTCTTCTGATTCACTATACAGAGAATGATCACCTACATGTGTCTTCAGACTTACTGAAATTTGAAGCAATCTAGTGCTTTGCTTTTAGTGTAGGCAAAATTCAGCAATTCCAACCAGTCTAGTACTTATTGTCTTGATTATATATATTATTTCCTCTCTTCTTATCTGACTTTATTTTTACCCTTTTATAGCATAGGCCTTTCAAATGCAGTGCTAGCGTTGCTTGTAATCTGCCACTGCTTCTATGCTGTATTATCCCCCTATATACTGAAATAGCATACTGCTTGTCAAACAAAAGTAATCATTGGGTTTTGAAGCCACATTTAGTTAATCATTTTTGTATTTGAAGATCATTTAGGCCTCCCCTTTCCATTTCAAGATTACAGTCCATATATTTGTGTCTATTTTGTCCCTCAAAACACCTTGTCACCGAATTATTCCATGCTGGAGCTTTCTTATAACTTATCTCTTCCTCTGACTTGTTCACACTTAAAGGTCACGGCCCTCTGCCTCCTATATCACCAACTCTCACTGTGAAAAAAGTTGGAGTCCCAAACTGCAGCAGGAATTTGAGGAGGAAGAGAAAAAAGGTCTTATATCAAAAGCGCTTTTTTTTTTTATAGATGGGCTGAAAGAGAGAGTGGGAGAAGTGATAGGAGGAAAGGAACGGGAGAAATAAGTTACAGCTTCACACACTGTGGTTGCTGCCAACCAGAGTTTGTAGTAGCAAACAGAAGTGTACTCCACATCTCACTTGGAATCATCAACCCATCACCACCATGCCCACTAACCATGTTCCTTATTGTCACATCTACATATTTCTTGAAAACCTCCAGGGACAGTGACCCTACCATGTCTCTGGGCAGCCCATTCCAACTTGCACCCTATGCAAGTTTTGGTGCTTGGTTCTCCATTTCTAACCAATGTGGGTTTAGAAAATATGAGATGGCAGCCCTCATCTTGCCTGTCTGATAGCAAGGTCCTGTTATAGAAACAGCTCCCCTAAATGAAGCTCACAAAACATTCAATTAAGTATTTGTACTTGGGAACAGACTCCAAGATGGAGGTGAAGTCAGATCACGTACCTTGTAATTAAACTGAATATATCTCAACAGACTTCAAATCATTAAGTGTCTTTTTCATTAGGATCGAACCAGAAAGAAAAAATTAAAAAAAAAAAAAAAAGGACTTTCTGGCTGAGATAAATGGAAATTGAAGAGTTTGGACATGGTTAATTCTTTCTTGATGGTCTTACAGCTAGTGGCACTCTATATCTAGCTGTGCTCAGCTGCACCCACATGTCCTGTTTCAAAGTCAAAATCAACCAGAAAAGCTCCCATTGTCCAGGCTGAGATCAGAATGCAAAACGCATGAGGCACAGTTTAATATGCCTCTTATTTTGCTGTCATTTCAATAGCAGCTGGAAAAGAAAGGCAAGTATTATTCTCACAGGAAAACTACACAGGTTACATAGTGCAGGTTGGAAATACATTAAATCTAATTGAATTTCTTTTGGAAAAGCAAAAGCTTCACTGAAAGGTTGCAGTGTTTTGCCACATGTTGAAAGGAATAAACACTGTTGTGGGGGCTTTGTGAAAAGCAGCAGTTTCCCAAACCAAACCATATCCCATCATGGCACATGATGCAGAGAGTGATAGAGATGGGAGGAGAGTATTTATAGATAAATAGGGATTGGTGAATAGTAAACATGAGTCCTAACAGACTTGTTCACTCTGCCAGTACAGTTATAGGGAAGAGAATTAGGAAGCAGCTTGGCACAGTGAGATCTTCATCTACAGAGTAGGTGTTATGCCATCTACTCTGGACCTTTTCTTCTAAGAAAGGGTATATGTGGCTAGCTGAAAGGTGTTGTTGTGAAACAATAATAAATACACCCAGTTTCACTCCAGGGAAAGTGCCTGGGAAATGGCATTTCCCAGCAGCACACCTGGTTCAGCACATCTCTGAAACAACCCAGCCATGCAGTACTATGCAGGGCCCATCCCAGGCTGCTGTAGCAACTTTGTTAAGTTCAACCTGAATTGAGCTGATTGCATCCCAAGATAGCAGCCACCTAAGTCTGCATTCCCCACAGCCTGGCACAACAGTGACTTCCAAGAAAATTATTGCTTGCTGAGTGGGAGCAGAAGCAAGAGCCCACAAGCTGTGAATTTGCTGCTTTCTTCATATACATCTTTATATTAAAGTTCAGTCTACTCTTTCATTCCACTTACCTTTTTCTGGACTCATTTTAATCAGTATTACTAAACCATCCATGAACAGGGGGTGCTCACAGACTGCAGTGGATTTAGCTTTTCTGTACAGTTTTCATGTATTCTGATAATCATAGACTTGTTTGCGTTGGAAGAGACTTGTAAATGCCATATGGTCCAACCTCTGTGCAAGGAACAGGGACACCTGCAGCTCCATCAGGTGCTCAGAGCCCCATCAGACTGACGTTGAGTATCTCCAGGGATGGGGACATTACCTCTCTGTGCAACCTACATTTATCCATCCTAGGCAGGATGTCTGCTGTCTCAAATCAACTATTTAATAAGCTGAAGCCAAATACCTCACAATAAGGATTCCTTTTCTGATAAACAGCAGCTGCTGAACTTAAAGATGTGTGGGTGGACCACATCCTGAACCCCAGGTAAGCACACTGTGTGCAGTGATTTTTTCACTGCTTTATCTGCACACCTCTACCAAGGCAAAGCTCATAAAACAATTCCCTTCTTACAGTAGGTATATATTTATAGAAAACTTCTCAAACTGCAGTTTTAAAAATACCAAATATGAGTTTGTTATTAGGTTCGTAGAGTCTCTGAGGTTGGAAAAGATCGCTAAGATCACTAAATCCAACCCCAACCCATCCCCACCATGCCCACTATGTCTCTCAGAGTCATATCTCCACAGTTCTTGAACACCTCCAGGGATGGGGACCCCACCACCTCCCCAGGCATCCTGTTCCATTACGTTAGGACACCATCACCCTTACACCAATGCTTTGTTTTGCTGCACCTGTTATTAAGCCCACCAATGTTTAAGATTAATTCACTGCACTTCAGATGGTTTAACACTGATGTGAAATGGAGTTTGTTCATCCCACTGAGTTGCTAGGCAGCCTTCATAGAGTGTTGTGTATTTCTGGTGTGTTATTTAGCAGGTGAAATTGTTAAGGAAGCAGAAATGAAAAGAACATAACTGAGCAGACACATTTTTAGATCGGGCACCAGCCCAGTACACATGCTTTTGTACCCATGCGAAGAGGCAATGACATCTGCTTCAAACACAAGATTGCTCACACAGGGAACCCATGCGCCCATTGCACTGACAAGTGAATGTTGTCTGCATCTCCAATTTCCTTGTGTTTATTCAGCTGCAAGCACATATGACCCTCACAGTTTTAAACATTAATGCAGAGCAGTACTCAGAGGAATACAGTACATCATGGCACAGTGTGGCTGCCACTCTGGCATGCATGGGACATTATTTAGGACTGGTCCCAATAAAAGATTAAGCATCTATGCATGATGTAGGTAGGCCTGGGCACTGAAACCACCAAAAGGAGGTGGCTGGAGAACCATCCGTCTCCCCTGTGCAAGATGGGCTACTGTGCTCCTGGTATTATTACAGATTTAATGTATTGGCTTAATGTAATAACAAAAAAAAAACCAAAAAAAAACCAGCTTGAGCAACAGGACCTGAAAAGGAGACTCTGCTACTCCAAGAGCATGCAAAACGCTGAGTTTCTGAGTAGCACATTATACAATTAGTGAGCAATGAGATACAGCACTTACGATGTTGTTCTGAAATGTTTCAGCGTTTTTCCCTTTTGGAATTCTCAGATGGAAACCTGTTGCTGTACATTTCTCTCCCACTTGTCCCCAAGGAGCAGCTCTTCTTCCATTGCATGGAGCTTTCCAGAAGGAAAATGTCAGTCTGGGAATTTTAGAAGTTTCAGAACAGCTCAGACTTTTCATCTCACAAAGAACATCATAGTAACGATCAACAATTAAATGGGATATACTGTAAAATCCTCACTGCTTAAATCAGTTTTGCAAAGACTCAAGAACAAAGCACTGTTGGAGTAGGCTTGGGGTTAGCAATATTCCAAGCTTATTTCTGATGTATTTCTGACATTATTTCCAATAACTACATTTTTTCCCAAACCGACTATCCAAGTCATGACCCCACGTAAAAATTACCAGTTGTCAAGATCCCATACCCTGTGATACTTTTTGTCAGTGCATGATAAAAGCAGTAGAGCATTGGAAATTATACGAAGGAATGGAGATCGTGGACTCAGTGGGTATGGTAAGGATGGGTTGATAGTTGGATTGATGAGTTTAGAAATCATTTCCAACCTTAATGATTCTATGTTTCTGTGGGAACAGTGCCTTGCTCCCTTGAGAAGAGGAGGAAGCAAATTATTACTGGGCCCATTTGGAATGGCATATGAACAGCAACCTTGGCTGGAGCACCATGCAGCTTACAAATCCAGATTTACTCAGAATTATTCTTCAGCTGCACAAGGATTCTAGTATAATTAAAAATACATATGTCTGAAAAAGTAGAAACTGGTTGTTTTCACTTCTTTTTTGTTATTAAATACGACAATTCAAACGGAGTCTGATATGACTGGAATTTTGACACACGCTTGCATGTTACGGATTTGGAAGGAACACTTCACGTTTGTTCAAAAAGATTCTTTGACTTAGAAAAGAAATCTGTAAGAGAAAACAGACTTTCATAGAAACAAATAATGTTCTGAAAATGCCTTAAATTTATGTGCTATTGTTTTGTTTTGGTAGGACCTACATTAGGTTCTTTCCGTTATTTTGTTCGAAGATGAAATAACATAATTAAATAAAAAATTAGATAGGTAGATAGGTAGATAGGTAGATAGGTAGATAGGTAGATAGGTAGATAGGTAGATAGGTAGATAGGTAGATAGGTAGATAGGTAGATAGGTAGATAGGTAGATAGGTAGATAGGTAGATAGGTAGGTAGGTAGGTAGGTAGATAGATAGGTAGATAGATAGATACATACATACATACATACATATGTATGTATGTTTGAGTACTTTTTTAAGTGGTGGTGAAAAGAAGTATATAAAGATCTGGCAGGTTTCCCAAGTGAACTTTGTATTCTGTTGACCAAGAGCAAATACATTGGGTGGTGTGGTCAGCAAGGAGTGAGACACTGCATGGTACCCATGGCCTGAACTAGGGCAGAAGAAGGGTCCTAGAAGTTAAAGGTTTGACCTGGTGATTGTTCAAGTTCTCTTCCAAATTGAGGCATTCATTGGTGTGTCTTTCTCACCAATGACGCCAAAAAGTGGTTAGCTCTTCTGTAGATGTCTGCATGGAAGGCATCTAAGACAAGTTGTCCTCCAAACAACTGCATCACACAGTCCCTTAGAAAACGCATATGGTGTATTTGCTGTTCCACAGTCCCACAGCAGTTGTACAAACACCCATGCAGGGGCAGCTGCCCTTAGTACATGAGGAACTTGTGTAGAAGAGAGATTGCAGTGCTCTGGAGTCCAGCGTCACACAGCATGGTTGGAAGATGCACATTGTCACTGCATTGTTTTTTTCATTTGCTGTGTGACCTCATGCAGAGTTGCCTCACATATCAGATATTTGGGAGATCCGAGTCTATTCAGCTGCACCATATAAGGGGATTTCAGCAGAGCATGCCCGAATGATGCCTGTTGGGTATTATCTGTATAACCCCTTCGAACTGGATTATCTCTTTTACTGAAATCTGTTCCATATAAGGGGCTGGGAAAGGGCTGTGCTTCTCAATCTGCTCGTGCTTTGGAGTGACGAAAGGAGCGTGTGCTTGCAAGGAGTTGGCTCCAGTCCCAAAAACTCCCCATGCTGAGATGGCTGCAACAATTGGTGCAGGAACCCATCCCCCCTGTGGTTTACCACCCACCAGTCCCTTCTCATGAATGTTCTTTGGAAAATGGATAGCTGGGATCAGATAATTGTCAGATGTTGATTGAGTTTCAGATAGGTAATGCCAAAAGGGTTGGAACCAGGATATGAAATCAGGTCTGGAGTATATTGTAGATGGAAGAAGTCACCACTCAATCATGCCTGTCAGCACCCACAAAGTAGTATGGTCAGTTTGGTTGTCATGGAAATGCTGCAGTGAAATTTGACATATGGATAATGCACTGTCTGAGTTCTTTTGTACGCACTACAATTTAATAACTACTGGTAAGAAAGCAGTACCTCAATGAAGGAGGGACTTTGTGAGGGATCCTCATTCCTGGGATGCTTGCTAATAAGTGAATGGGACAAAACAATCCATGGTAAAAGCAACTTTCTCATCCCGCCCCCGTTACTACATGGTCTGTTTTGTATAGAAGTGATTCATTATAGAATTTTACTCCCATAAAAGCTCTTATATTCTCCTTTTGTATATATGCCAAATGGCAAGGAAAGTCAGAGGCAATTAAAACAAATATGGTTTGAATTACAGGCGTGTTCCCACAAGGCTATGTGATACGATGCTTTAGGATGTACAATAAAGCGAAGTAGATGCTGTAGAGAAGCCAGCTTCCCAAAACTGGCATTGCTCCTGGTTTCCTCGTGATCATTCCCTTTCCTTGAGCAAGGTTCTCCACAGCCTTGCCACAACATTTGGTGCTAAGTGGGTACAGCATGTTGTACTTATGTCCAGCCCTGGCACCACCATCATGCACCATGGAGCTGCATCTGCACAAAGGCCACATTCTGTTTCTCCAGTTCAATGACAGTAACTAAACCCAGAAAATCTTTGCTGTGGATGCCTGTGGCAGGGAACAAGTGAAGTGCTTCGTCCTTGCAGAACAGGGAAAAGAACACCAAAGCAGCAAAGGATGAGGGAAAAATGAAAAAGCTTTTCCCTTAGACCTCTGCTGTCACATCAGATCAGGCAGGCAGAAAAGGTCAGCACATTTATTATTTCAGTACTGTGTTTCCCCTCGTGAACTTTTGACTGTGTCACACTCCTCACTGCGATTAGACAAATGGGTCAGGATTTGGGGGAGCACCGCATCTTATGCCAGCACAGAGAACAGTATGATCCAAATTCAAATTCATTCTTGTTCAAAGTTTCAGGGTGCACTAAAGATTTATATTCTTTTTGGAATAGAATTGAGAAGATTTAAGAATCGTGTATGCAGAATGCCCTGGACAAGGAGGTTAATCAAGATAAATTTAACACTTGCAGTCTGGTATCTATGCAAAGAGTTGAGGCTACATCAGAAAGTCATGGAGACAGACAACATCTGGATGTCACTATTGGCCTTCTTTTATAACAAATTTCTCTTCTACACCATTTCATTTCTTTATCCTGCAGTAACTAATTCCTTAAACTTTGTACTCAGCTCATTCCCAGGAAATCCTGGGCTAAACTCTGCACTTGAATTGCATTCCTGATGACTACTGAGTTGGTTATGAGTGAAACTTGACATCACATGGTCTCTGAGTCACCAAGAACACCATTAATCACCAGTGGAATGGACACTGTGGCACCCTGCTTTACAGAAGGTCACAATTCTGTACTTTCAGATCTGTTCAGTGTCCATACAGGCCAGGGTTTGGCCTGCATCTTGTATGCTGGTTGCTTTGGCACACAACAATGTGAATGAATGAACTTACTGATTCCCATCTGGCTTTTGGCCAAAACAAAGTTGGAAAATACAGTTTGAGAAAGGTGGGAACTAAAAATGATGTCTTTAGAATGGTCTGTGCTTCTCTGGGTATGTGGAAAACTGGGAGAAGGAGAAACATACTTCTTTGTTTAGCTAAAGTTAACTAGGCAGCTGCACTGCAAATTCCATTGAAAGCAATGACACTTAGATGTATTGAGTTATTTTTTTCTTCAAAAACGATTACCAGGATTTTTCCTTTGCTGTCCATCTTGTGTACAGCTCTGCTCTATATAGAGGAATGAGTGTCTGGTAAGATGTTGAGAAAGCTGCTGCAAGGCAGAGGAGAGGGGAAGCAAGGAGGAACAGGCTTAATTTTGGGCTGTGCATTTTATATTGCAGCAAAGAGCATCCCAGACTTTGACTGCTCCCTCCATGCTGGGTCAAAGTAGAAAAGTGAGCTTAGGCCTAGTGCAAGCCAAGACTGCGAGACTTTGATTCAGGAATTTTTAGTTTTTATCATTCAATTTCACTCCCATTTAACATTTCTTCCTGCAGGTGACCTGCTCTCTTGCATGCTTTCAAACCAATATGTGCTGGTTTTAACACAAATCTGCTGCTAATGCTGCTCTAGCTACTATATAGAATCATTTGAATAGGAAGGAACCCTTAAAGGCCATCTTGTCCAACTCTCCTACAACGAACAGGGACAGCCACATCTCCATCAAATGCTCACAGCCCCATCCAGCCTGACCCTGCATGTCTGCTGGTACAGGGCACCCATCACCTCTCTGGGCAACCAGTGCCAGTGCTTCAGTACCATTACTGTAAAAATCTTTTTTCTTATATCCAGTCTAAATCTGTTCTCTTTTAGTTTGTGAGGGTCTGACTGAAAGGAAAAGCAAGGAAATGGCATGTGAATATCTGAGAGCTGTCTCAAAGCCTACCAAAAGCCTTATGATTGGATTGCGAGAAGAGGATGAGAGTGGCCAAACAAGAGTGAGTTACAGCTTAAAGGAGCAAATAAATAAAACAATATTGCTGACCTGTTTTCTCTTGCCAGATCTCATTGCTCATTGAAAACCTCCAGTAATGTTATGATTTTACTGTATGTAAATCAATTTCTGAGATTTCTTTCAACAGAAATGTTTTAAATGTTTTGCTTACAGTGGAAATTTGTCTTGCAAGCCAATTACCAGAATGCTGTAGGTCCCATAACTTTCTTGCAGTACTACTGCAGGGCTACACTGCAATACTGCAACTACTCCCAGTGAAATAATGCAACATTGCTCTGGCACAATAGAAGGTCAGAGGGTCACTCTCTCGCTCTTTGCTTTGGCAAAATTGTTTGGTTTGTCTTGTACAAAGCACGAGTCATTGGTTCAGGCTATCCCTGTCTGATTTTTGGGAACACATCGTGTCTTGGCATCATCTCTAACTGCTCTTCTTCTAATTAAACAAGAGGACAGAAGCACCAGAGGTTTATCTAGGACTGTGCTGCTCATAGGACCATAGAATGGTTTCAGTTGGAAGGGACCTTAAAGCCAATCCAGTCCCAACTCCCTGCTATGGGCTGGCTGCCTCCCACCAGATCAGGCTGCCCAGGGACCAATCCAAGCTGGCCCTGAGCACCTCCAGGGATGGGGCATCCACAGCTTCTTTGGTAGAATTTCTTCCTAGCATCTAACCTAATTTTTCCCTCTTTTTGTTTAAAGCCATTCCCCCTTATCCTATCACTATCATACCACGTAAAAAATTGGTCCCCCTCCTTTTTGTAAACGACCTTCAAGTACTGGAAAGCCATATATTTCAGAGCAAAAAAAGTTACTGCACCCAGCAAGCCAAGGAGTGCATGCAAGCAATGTTACACTGCTCCTGCTGGTCTCCAGTTCAGCTGTGTGTCATGCATGGGTCAACAGATTGCCTTGAGTCTCAACCATGCGTCCTCCATCAGAGGTAATATCAGGGGTTTACGAGCACCAACTGGAACTGTCATTATCATAACTAAGTGAACAGGCACAACACTCTGAAGAGGCTGGAAAGAATTGATTTGTACCTGATTTACTGTTATTTATGCATGTGCCCAGGCTGTCTCTTGGAAATGGATGCACAGTATTCAGCTGATCGTACTCGTAAAGTTAAGTACCTCAGAGCTTGCAGACTTTGGGCCTAAATCCATAAGAGCAAAGCATCTTTCTGCATTCCCTGAATTTATCAAGACCAGAAACCCTCATTTCAGCTTGAAGCTTCCCAGACTCTCTGTCTATGCTTTCATAAGAGAATGACCTTAAGCCCTCGACATATTCTGTTGAAAAGTGATTTAAAGTTCTGGCAGAAAGGCTTTTTTTTTTTTTTTTTTTTTTTTTTTTTTTTTAAGAAAAATACAACAAGCAAACATAAGCTGCTGCCTTTCTCTGGCTCTTCACTTCTTCTAGTAGATGGATTCCTCAGGCAGACAGGTAAGACACAATTGAATTTGTGAGCCTAATGCGTATCAGCTTATGCACCCTAGACTAGCTCCCAAAACTGTGCCTCACACCATCTGTCATGCATAGGTGGATGGCAACAGCACAAAATCCAACCTTGGTATGCAGAAGAAAGGGGTGCTGCTACCTGAAGAAAGGCAACGTATGCCTCAGGGAACAAAAGCTCATTAGAGTGCTAGTCTCTGTTTCCTTTATAGTTAACCACCATGTGTATGCATAAGCCAAAATGTCTATTTAAGGGATGGCTGTGCTCAGTCACACATGGTTTTCAAGCATTTTATAGACATCTGTTCTTGCCAAAAGCTGTTCTTCATTTCCTTCACAGTGCTTGGGCTTTCCCTCTGTATTTCCCCACCTCTCAGCTTGTGGGACTCCGTAACAACATGCCCATCTGTCATACTTCAGTTTCTTAGTTCAAAAAAGCCATCACCAAAAGCCAGAATCTTCCCCTCAGAGGCAGTCTGCACTGTACTGCATCTGGGCCCTGGTGCAAAGAACATCCCAAAAACCAAGCAGCTTTCAGGAGTTGTCAATATAACCAAAGCCCCAGATCACATCAACCATCCTTTTGTTAGAGATATCAGAAGGATAGAATTGTTTGAGTTGCATTATATGGCCTTTAAAGGTCCCTTCCAACTCCCCTGCAATGAACAGAGACACCTACAGTTCTCTCAGGTTGCAGATGACCCTGTTCTGCAAATACTTTCACAGATCCAGGCTGACCCAAACATATCTCCTTCTCTGGAGACATTTAAGACCCACCTGGACTCCTACCTGTGCAATCTGGTCTAGGGAGCTGCTTTGGTAGGGGTGTTGAACTCGATCTCTAGAGGTCCCTTCTGATCCCTACAATTCTGTGATACAAGGGATGAATTGTGCATCCAGATAATGGGGTTAGGACAATGCTCCTTCCACGTGGAGAAGTGTGCTGCTGGACAAAAACCTCCAGATGTTTTCCAAATGAGACATCTCCAACAAGGATTATGTTTTTTTCATTGTGTTTTCACTGTTCAGATGATGACAGCATCCCCTTTCATTAAACAATTTGTTTATAAGCTTTTTGTTCTGTAATGAATGTACTGATCAGGAATACTTGAGACCTTACTAGTCCTAGATAAAATTGCATCCTGGTCTATAACCTGAAACTCTCATCAATACTTATCTAAGCACAGAACATATGCTCCAGTCACAGTTTAAAAGTGATTTAGGCTATTATGTTGTGGTTGATTTACAACAAAACCATCTGAATTGTGAACTGTGTTAAGAAGAGGTAATTAAATTTGAGAGGTTAAGGCTGTCAGTGCTTTGGATTTTGATAAATGCAAAGTCAAAAAAGGTTTTTCTGGGGACACAAGCAACAAGAGACGTTCAGCTGCTCCATGGATGGATATAGGGGAACAAGCTTGTTCTTGAAGAAAAGGAATTTGTATTTTTAGGGATCATTATGCCAGAAGAAGCCGCTACACCTGACAGTGGGAATGCAGAGGGAATTAAAAGAAAATCAAATCACATATTATATTGATTTTCTTTCCTTGCATTTTAGCTCTCAGATTTATAGAAGCAGTTCTAACAAACTGCCAGCATCGTAAGTCAAAGTCTTAGATGCCAGAAGTTTCATAATGCTGTTGTTACCACTCAGAAAGGCTAAACTTTCAGACTATTTTATCAGTAGCACAAATAAATAGCCTGTGGAAGGGGATAAATTCCTGTAGAGTCTGATTCATCCTGCTTTCCTGAGATAACTAAATTAGATGAATTGTTCTTTGTAAGGCACTTTTCTCTCACCATTGACTGCAAACAGACCCTTCAGCACTTAGCTTCAGGTGAAACAGCATTACAGGAAATTCCACATGGAAAGACTGAGACAAGAGACAATGCCTTGTTCAGTTTGTGCAGCTGCAGCTCCTGCCTTTCATGCTGCACATGGCTCTCTTACTCCGAGTGGTAGGACCTGTTTGTATACTGCTTGGTCCAGCCACACAGATGGTCCAAAGCACAGACCAGAGCAGGAAAGCTCTGAGCTGCTGCTCCTTGAGCAAGAGAGCTGTTGTTTGATTCTGATTCACACAGCTATTGAGATGTCCAGAATGAGGAAACATAGCTGCTTGCACTAGCCTAGTGTAGCTGATATCACGTATTTATTTTAGAAGTCCACGTTACACTATGTACCTTCCAAAAACATCCTCATGACGTTGCTGCAGAGTCAGTGCACTTTAGTCCCTTCTTGAACAGGTGATGGATGAGCTGTTCTCTTTTGCTCATTTATTCTGTATCCCTTACTTTAAAAACAAGAAAGCATTTAGTGGCATGAATGTGCAGCCGTAATGGTTGGAGTGCTCTCCTAAGGGAAGGCTTTTGCTCAGATTCTGGCTCCCCAGAAGCCCTACGTTTGGGGAAAATGAGTTCTCAAGGTTTCTTCCAGCTCTATTTTTTATGAAAGGCTGATTTCTTATTTCTATGAAAAGGCACATTTGTCACAGGCTTATTATGCACAGTTGTCAAGATTACAAGAACTGTTCCTACTGCTTGTGGTGTTAGCACAAATAATTCGTAAATCCAGAGGAGTCGTTGTTATTTGTGGACTGCCTTCAAGGATGCTTTCATATTTCCTTGTGAATTAAAAACTGCATGCATGGAAGCACAGTAAAATTTGAGTCCTCAAAAAAAAAAAAACCTTACTTCTTCCAATACATAAAGCAGACATACTTGTGATTTCTAAGCTAACATATAATCGTGTCAGTGAAGTTAAAGAGATGGACAGATGAAGATTTAAGCCACTAAGCTGGGTCATTCCTTCCTCCCAGCTTCCTAAAGTATATGTTGTCCTGGGAGCCTGCCTCCTTCAACCCTTCAGAGCTGCATCCTCTTCAGACTAGACAATTTTGATGACTCTTACAGTAATACTTGTTCAGTAGACAGAACATACAGTAAATAATTTACTCCCCAAGAACTCCATCGTAAGGTTCAGGTTGGATATTAGAAAAAAAATTTCTTCTCCAAAAGAGGGGTAACGCAATGGCACAGACTGCCCAGGGTGGTGGTGGTGTCACCATCCCTGGAAGTGTTTCAGAACTGTGGATATGTGGCACTGAAGATCATGGTGGGATGGGTTGGGTCTTGGGGAATCTCAGTGTTTTCTTCCAACCTTTGTGATTCTATGATTCTGTAAGTTTTACAATGTGCGTGGGAATAGGTTCATCATGTGCTGTTCCTGCTTTACCCAGCACTAAAATATTCTACTGGTCATTCTGTACACAGGATGCTAGATGCTGTTAATTTCTGAAAATCCAAGGCTACACTTCTGGGTCATGTGTCATGAGTGTGAACCAGTGCAGGGTACATGTGCAAGTCTGCAACCAGCACCAGAATCAAGAAGCACAAATCTCCCTCACTTATTAATCACAGCATTAAAATCTGGTTGTGGGATATCAGCCATAGCCAATCCCACTGGTGAAGAGAAGACTCAGGCTAACAAAGAAATGGAGACAAAAAAAAATGAATACAGAAAAAAAGAGCAGGATCAGATCAGGAAAAAAAAATGCGAGAAAGAATTAAACACAATATAATGACTTGAACTATCCTAAGATGAGGTAGCAGTGAAGCACTCCAATGCAGCATTCCTTGTGCTGAGAAATGTGTTCTTGTGGTACTGCAATGTCCACTGGCACTGGAGACCCTGTGTCAGTACTATGAGACGGAGACCTGCCTTTATACTGTTAAATATAAAATTCATATTCCTCCTCAGATGAATGTGATAGTCATGGACTAATTGATGTTCGTAAGAGCCTAGCCCTATTTCCCAGCCTAAAACACATCCTCTCCCCTTGGTTATTCCCACAAACTCAACCTCCCCTGAGCTCCCCTTTAAGTTGCTGGTTCCTATCTAAACCAACCTCACCAGAGGAGGTTTCTCTCTACCATGTGCCCACATGCAGCAAGGAGCCAAGTTTTGCAATGAGGTTGACAGGAGAGTAGACCTCTATTAAGAGAGGTGGCAGCAAAGAACAACACAGTGATTAAATGCAAAATTGAAATCATAATGAAAATTGGGACACTGAAAAGAAATTTTAATTAAGTAAGGAGCTGCAAATCAAACAAATGTATTCATTATTTAATCAACTACTGAGTGCAAAAATCTCAACTAATCAGGAAAGTCTCAGGGAGCAGATAAAGAAACAAATGAAGGAACCAATTTAAAAGCCATAAGAAAATAGCACACAGCCACATTATAAAGTAGCATTTGTCTGCGAAACAATTTTTTTCTTTTCCCCACAAACTCTCTCTCATCATTGTATGGCTTTATGGTTTAAAAAAAAAAACTTATACAGCAATTTGTGATGCCATCTTCTTGCATATTTAATTTGTTCAGCCACAAGTGTATGCGAAGTGATGGTTTTTCTTTCCCTATCGTCACCCTTTCTTTCCCACTGCATAGAAACCCCATGAGATCCTCCAGTATCTAAAGGGGCAGTAAGAAAGAAGGGAACAGACTCCTTAGCAGGATCTGTTGTGACATTAAAAGACAAAATGGTTTCAAACTAAAAGTGAGGAGACATAAATTGGATATTAACAAAAAAAAATCTTTACCATAAGGGTGATGAGGCACTGGCACAGATTCCCCAGAGATGTGGTGGATATCCCACCCCAGAGATACCCAAGGTCAACCTGGAAAGCCCAAGTTGTGTGAAATTCACTTGGTTTTCCATTAAGGATTGACCATCCATGGAGACACTCAAGGTCAGGTTGAATGGGGCTCCAAGCACCTGGTGGAGCTGTAGATGCCTTTGCACACTGCAGACCTTTACAGCTCCCTTCCAATTGAAACAATTTTATGATTCTGAAGTCTCCTGACAGCCAATTTGTTTTACAGGGAGCCAATAGTTTGGCTGAGCTGTACAAGGAGGACATTCAGCAGGCTTTGCTTTTAGCAATGCTTTCACCCCAACCTTTTTCTGCCCATAGTTGTGACCACAGGAGTGAGCGTGCAACGCTCACTTAAATGAACTCCTTGCAAAGTCAGCAAACAGCTCAGCATGAGCTCAGAGAGACCTTTCAAACCTCAGAGCTACTTCAGGGTAACCAAATGAGTCACATGCAGCCAAGTAATTACTTTTCCAGGCTTCTTTACTCGAGGATTTGGATCTGTGTACAAAACCACAAATCCAGCAAGAATTGGCCATCATGCCTTGTGAGCATAGACCTGTTTGCACTCAAAGCAGTTGGAAAGGGGCAGGAGATGCGTTAAAGAGTTGTACAAACAAGTCATTTACTGCACAGGCTTGTAAGTGTAGCCTGCCTAGAGCCTAATAAAAATCACATATTTAATTAGCGGCTTCATTCAGCGTTGCGTGAACAGTGATTCCCTGTGCCAAACAGGAGGACATTGGTAGCAAATAGACCTTGTACAAGCTACCTGAAAAAGACGTTTCATGCAAATAGTGAAGTTCAGCTGCAAAACGAAGACCTGTGTGAAAAATATGGTGCACAAACTCCTGTGTAGAAAAGGTAGAAGCTGAGTACATCTGTTCAGTAAAGAGAAAGAAGCCTGATTTTACATCCAGCGTTGGGAATTCATAGAATCATTGAGTTGGAAGGAACCCTTAAAGGCCATCTAGTCCAACCCCCTGCCATGAACAGGGACACCCACAGCTCTATCAGGTGCTCAGTGCCCCATCCAGCCTGACCTTGGGTGTCTCCAGGATCAGGGCACCCACCCCAGGCAACCTGTGCCACTGCTTCACTACCCTGTCAAAGAATTTGTCTCCTTTCTTACAGCCCCTCCATTAGACACTGAAAAAACTTGGACCTCAGACAATTGATTTCTTGTTCTTTTCATTGCTGGAGCACAGCCTGAGTTCTTTTCCTTTTCTATTTCTGCTCATCTGTTATTTGTCTCTCCTACTGCCACAACACAAAGCACTTCACACTTGCAGAATTTTTCACCTCACAGCATCTGTTTTGCAGATGCCAGTGCACAGCTCTACCTCCGCACAGGGTTGCTGGTTGCCTTAGCACTGCTTGGGGCTCCAGAGTGAAAAAACTCATGCTCTGCAGGTTTCAGGAGGTCTCTGGTGTTCAGAGCTGCAAATGTCTTTTTACATTAACATTTCCAGGTAGTCCAAAGTCTTCCAACAGCACTCCACAGATTTTAGAGGACCACACACCCCGGTGCCCAGCTGGCTCATCAGCCTTATCCCAGTGCACAAAGTGGGAGGCCCCTGGTGGGACTGGAGCTGCAATTATGCTCGGAGCACACTCACAAGACCAGGCTTTGTCCCCTCCAAAATTAATGCTTCCTCACTATTCTCCTGTAGAGTGACTGCTGAGGAAGCTGGTTTGTAGGAAACACCACTACACTTCTCTCTGTATATAGGGATTTAAACCATTTTCTGGGTCACAAAAACATAAGAGTTCTCCAGAGCAGTGATGTGTGCTTCATTCCCTGGCGCTGTTCCAATGCCTCGAAATAATTATTTGGATGGGTTGGGAAGAAGAGTTGAAGAGAGACTCTATAGCTTCACAGTTAGGGTTCTCTCATGGGAGCAAGGGTAGCTGGCTTCCAGTGCACTGAATGTTTCCCTGCTTGACTTTGAGGCTTTGTTTTGTGCTACTCTGTGTGCCTCCAGAATATGCAGCTCTTCTATCTCATTCCTTTTGCCCATCTCTGATGTTAACTTGGTGTTCCAGTGCTACGAGTCCAGTTGGGTGACAACCAGCCCAACACAAACCATTCCTGACTCTGGAGAATACATGGAAGTATCTGCTCATCACAACTCCCCAGGCAGCCCCAGGGAAGAAGCCCAGTTCATTTCACATGTTTTGCTGAAACAAGGCCCATCTGCTTCAGACTTACAGGAGCTGTAACTTGCAGGCAGGTCTGGATGGATGTTCTGCTGCTGGCTCTCTCTGCTCCCCTGTAGCACTTCTGGATTAAGTGCGGTCTCAGTGTAGCATAATTAAGCATCACTGATTCAATTTCAGCATCGTTCCAATGTCATAGCTGGGATGTACTATTCCTCTGCCCTGCAAGAGGCAATCACATTCAGTGCCCCTGGTTCTCCCACATTCTTTGGTTCTGGTTTCACCACCACAGACCAGTAATTCAGACATCACGTGCTCCCTCCTAATAATTTCAGCAGGAGGCAATGGTGCTGATCCAGTTGAAAGGAATAAAGCAAATTTGACTGTGTCTTGCTAGCAGGATTGATGCACAGTCAACAAGTACAAGCACACATATACATGTTCATGGAGAGATCTATCCTCACATGCACACCAAGTTTTGTCTCTGGAAACACACTGTATTAATCAGTAGAGATCAGAAACACATCTCCTAGCCTACTATGGGAAATAATGTCATTCTGGGCTAGGAATAAATCTATCAGCTGGAAGCTGATTGAATAATACAGATTTTAAGGAGGATGAGGGCGTTTTTAGATTACATCCTGCAGACATTGCATCCCAAATTATATAACATACAGCACTTTGAACTTTGTTCCAATGGTATATCTGCGTAAGCAATATCTCAGGAAAAAGGCTTAAAATCTTTTTGTGTAAATAAGAAGCTGTTTTCTGAACTTCATCCTATAGTAAAGGAAGCACTATTATCTCTAGAAAAAACATCTCCCCCAAATCCCCAGTTATATCTTGAGCTAGAGGTTGGAACTGTACTTGCTAAAGGGAAAACCCAATCAGCACACATCTAATTATTTTTCTGTCCTCCAGATTCCACATAGCAATCCTTGATAAAAGGATAGATGGGGAAGAGAAATCTGTTGCAGTCCAGTTTATGATTTTACATTATTAAGCCATTGGGGACTGCCAGACAATCTGAGAGCTTAGTGAACTGAACTCTCTAAGACCTGTTAAGTACTCAGGAGGCACTGTGCAAACCCACAGAATAAAAGCATTAATCGTCAGGCAGAGCTGTCAGGATGCTCAATACGTGAGTGACAGATGAGAGCAGAGTGGAGAAGAGAAAGACAGGAAAGGATTTGGGATTTCACCACACCTCTCTTCACAGAGCTCACAGTCATCTTTCAAATCTTTATTTTTTTTCTAATTGACATTGCTTTTCATTTTATAGGGGCAAATCCCATGCCTTAGTAACTGATTTCACTGGAATCACTCCAGAGTTACTGCAGTGTAGCTGTGTGGCACTGGCTTTTTATAATAGTGTGCCTCATTAGTGGCTACTCACAGTGTAACTAAATTATAGGATGTCTAGTTCTAGGCAGTGGCTGCAACATGGAGCACAGTTGGGACACCTAATAAAGTACTTGCAGATGCCTTCTGGGAGCTTTAATGCCTTATTATTTATTACATGCCATTGTGTTTTAAATACAGAAGACTGCATGTTAAAACCTGCCTTATTTAACCATCAACAATGAGCACTACTGTCCTTATCAAATAGATGCCAATATACACAGTGCAGATACTGGCAGAGCATCCCTGGAGACACAGAACAAACTATGGAGACAAACTGCTTCAAAGTTGGTGCATCCTGGTGTGAACACAGGGCCAGATGTTACAGATGTGCAGAAATCAGTAAGGAATTTATTCTTTCCAGGTCTGATGTTCCACAGAGCTTCAGCCCCATTACTCAGAAGTGCCAGGCTTTTGGGTGATTAGCTGTGCATGGTTTCAGCTACGTAGGAAGCACAGGATGCTTCCTGAAGAAGTGATCCCTCATTGCAACTTTTTGAAACAAATGCTTTCCTAAAGGGAATTTCTCCTAAGAGGAGAAACTTCCTTCTACACAAGCTCAGGGATGTAGTCCTCTGGAATTACCCCACCTGAAGCTTCGCAGTTCTTAAAACAGAAAACATGATGGACCAGAAATAATGATCTGCTTCGAACAAGCACTTACCTAAAGAAGCCAACTGTTTGTTTAGGAGAAATCAGATGAGTTTGGGATGAGAGGTCCTGTTTCTCTTCACTGTTGTCCCTTGTTTGCTTCCTGCAAAGATTGTCTTCTACACGCACTGGGGAGCAGAAAAGGGATACAAGGCAGTGTGGACAAGCCTCAGCCACCACTATCAGCTTCCACCCCCTTATCTCTTTTCCTCATGGGAGACTTACAATACCAGTGGAGAGGGAGCAAACAACCTCTGCTTGCTCCCGAGTCCTCCAGCACCTCCAGAATGTTTGATCTCCTTTCCTACTTCCCTTACTGATCCCTTCCAAGGCTCCTGCTGATATTCTTCAAAATGCTGCTTTTGTCCCGAGAACTTACCACTTATCCCCTCTCCAGTCTACAACAAAACCCTACAGTGAGGCTCTCCCAGTATTCATCCCTCTCCAAATCCTTACAGAGGTCTTCAGCAACTTTTAGTTTTGCTAAAATAATTCCATAGCAAGACAGATAAAATGATGAAATGCCTTTGACTTTAAACATTTGCTTCCACAACCCTGGAAGAAGGAAAATCACAAATCCTAAGATAGATAAACTTGTGGGAGAGGTCCAGTGACACCTGAACAAGTGACTATCTAGGCAGAGGGTGGTTGAGCTTAAGTCTGCCTTCTGAGTTATCAGTACGAATCACCCAAATAGATGAGAGACTGTAACGTGATGCAAAGCACAACAATGACAGCAGAGCAGCATGATCCCAGGCTGCAGCAAGCAAGGACTTGCTAAAATACAACAGCTATAAGCACAAAAACAAAAGAAAGTCTCTGCTTACCTTCAGAAGGCCTCAAGTAGGCAGAGATCTCCAACAAAATACTCTTACCTACACTGCCAACCCTTAAATGAGGTCTGGGAAGGGGTGGATCCTGGCTCCACCCTTTCTGATCACTCAGGTACACTGTATGCACCTGAGCTCCCCTGGGTTGGCCGTTTCTTCCCAACAGGTGCTCCATCACTGGTTCAAGTCACGACTTAAAATTTCTGTTACAGTGACACAAGTTTGGGGAGGAATTCATGGAATCATAGAGTGATTTGGGGTGGAAGGAGCCTCAAATGCCATCCAGTTCCAAACCCTTGCTGTAGGCAGGGACACATCCCACCAGCTCAGGCTGCTCAGGGTCTCACCTAACCTGGCCTTGAGTATCTCCAGGGATGGGGCACCCACAGCTTCTCTGTGCAGCCTGTGCCAGCACCTCACTACCCTCATAGTGAAGAGTCTAGAGAGATTCATGGTAAAAAAATAACAGATGAAGATTGAGGTGATGGTTATAGAGAGCTTGGAGTAGGAGTATTCATTTTCAGGTTCTGAAAGAGCTGAGGATACCAGCTCATTTCTGTGTGCATTGGAGAATGTATCACAGAAATACCTGATTATCACCAGTTTCTGTCGTCACTGGAAATGACTCAAAGATCTCTTGATATCTGATAGTTATGTGTCTCAAAATGGAGAACAGTAATTCCCTCACTTAAATGAGGGTAGTGCCATGCCTTGGATGGATATGAAATGTTATCTCAAAGCTAATGAGGCATTTTGTAAGTGTGTGATTTAACAATCAGTAAGAGACGGATGCGTTACACATCTTTTTAAATATCACTACTGCAACATTCTCCTGCTACAGCCATCTCAACTAAAATTACCCTGGACTTTGAAATAGCTCTTTAAGTGTACAGCTGGCACATCGGGTATCTCTATTCTGCCATAAACTCTCAAGGAGTCATAAACAGTGCAGGATAAATTAACCTTTGATACAGCTCCAGTGGCACAGTGATGCTGAAGTAAGGATGAACTGAAATGGGATGGCTAGTATTCAGTGGCAGAATAATCTCACCATCTTTACCATAACACAAAAGTGCAGCTGCCACTATAGGAGGGATGATGCTGCTTGTCATGGAGTCTGCAGGTGACATAAAAGAGCAGCTAAGGAAAATATTATGTTATGTACTCTGTGTAAAGATGGATACAAATTATAATGGTCTCCTTAGGCAAAAAACAATGTGAAAATATGAGGAAACTAGGGAGGTCTAGATTGGATATCAGAAAGAATTTCTTCTTGGAGAGAGTGGTCAGGCATTGGAACAAGCTGCCCAGGGAATTAGTGGGGTCACCATTCCTGGAGGAATTTAAGAGATGAGGCTTTGACACCATAGAAAGCCACTAGGTTGGTCAGGCAGGACCTGCCCTTGGTGAAGCCTTGTTGGTTGATCACTATCACCTCCCTGTTTTCCATGTGCCTTAGTAAAGCTTCCAAGTCATTTCCAACTGAGATGATTCTATGATTCTTTCTGTAGGAACAGGTTTTCAGAGCTGAGATACTTTCCCCCTTAGAGCAACAGCAGGAAAATGTGAAATGGATTAGTTTTTTTAAAGCAACCCAATTTGTAAATGCAAACTTAACTTTTAATTCAGCTCTCCATGAAATTTTCCTTCAGAGTTGTCTCCAGAGGGGTCATCTGGATGTCTAGTCTTTCCCCTAGCTGGGCTGTGATCCTGGAAAAGCCCTCAGTCCCTGGAGGGGAGAAGCAGGAGACGGTAGCAAGAGGATTGAGGGCAGTGAGAGTGTTAGTGTCAGACCTACACCTTGCTGCCCAATGGATGTTCCAGGGCTGAGAGCACTCTGTTCTGTGCTGTTGCTCATCCTTATGGCACACGGCAGCAGCTAAACTTTGTTTCAAGGTGGTGTGGATGGAGGAAGCAAGGGGGGAAATTTATTCAATCTGCTGGCTGGAGAAACAGCAGGAGGTTACACATACACAGGTGCACATGGGCAAGTTGCCCTTCTTCTGCTCAGTGCACGGCCGTCCCCATTCGTTATCCCCACCACTGATTACTATGTGTGTGCAAACACTGCCCTCTGCCTCCTGGAGAATGGCTTTGTTCTCATCCATGGGATTTGTTGGTGGCTGTTTTTTTTTCCTTTCCTGTGAAGCAGGATGATAAGATGGTATTCTGCAAGCCTGGCACAGAATGAAACACTGGCATGCTCTGTTCAGCACTGGTAGTGCCAACCCAAATATTCACAGCCAGGGAATGAGCACGAGTGTTTAGCCCTACAGTAAGTAAAACCTAGGGCTTTTCTTCGGTGTCCTAAGCTAGGGAGCTGTGTGGGCTTGTTTCACTAAGTAGGTTTTCAAAACCAATGTAGAGGTTAGGAACATTTTGGTTATTTTTGTGTGGATTTTCTCCAGGGAAGGAGAAGATCATCACTTTGTCCCACAAGACGTGGCACATGAAACACAGTGTGGCCACCAGCTCCCGTGGTCTTCCAGTGGGACTTTCAGCTCTCATGGACATCTCATAGGCCTTTTGTCTTTGTTGGGCCACACAGACTCTGACTGCTGCTCAAATGGGTAGGAAGGCAGGAAGGCAGCGAGCCAAGAAGTTGTAAGAAGAGAAGAGAATACATACATGAAGGTTTTCTTGAGCTGTGTCTCCCAGGCATGGCCTGCCCCTCTCTACACAGTGCTTTGGCACCAGGGATATCAAGGGGGATGCTGTATTCTAAGGAAACGCATCCTTTTTTCTTCTTTTTCTTCTTTTATTTTTTTCTTCTCTGGTCAGTAAAGCTGCAGTTTGACTTTAGGGTGAAGATTTGGATCAATTCTCATTTTCTACAAAATGATTCACTCTTATACACCGAGGAATAGAATTGAAAATGTAATCTATCTTGTTGAGAGGTAGAGTCAGGGTCATGAAAATTAACCCCCAAGTGTTGCTTAGCGTGCCTTTTCACATGCCAGCAAATAGCAGAGAATATCTTTGGATTTCTAAACAGTAATTTAAAAAAAAATACAATCAGTCCTGGTTAGGCAGCCAAAGAAATCCTGCCACAAAATCACTTTTCCTTGCAATGCAAAATAACTGAGAAGAAACCCCTTTCAGAAGTGATTCACAAGCAAATACTATTGCCAGGCAAAACTGAGATCTGAATGAATGTGTCACACAACAGTAAGTTTTAAAGGAAGGAAGTAAACGGCATTCAAAAGTTTTTTGGTGGCAAATAGCAGGAGTTAGTACCTTGTGAATGTGGCTTGGTCACATCTCAGCATAATGGCTTCAGAACCTGGCTGGCTTTTATCCTCATCACCAAACGACATAGAAGTGGTCAGTTTTAAATTACCATGTTCCTATTCATCATCTGAATTCCCACAGCACTTGAGAGAGTCCCAGCCCAGATCCGAATTTCATTGTAAAGACAGAATAAAAGGTGATCCCAGGAGTTTCCAGCTTAAAGGATAAAAGCTTTAGAAAGGTGTGATAGATGACTGTGGAACAATGAAGTGGTGTCCATCAGCATGATGGCCGTGAAATACATCCATCAGCACCTTATCAACTACCAAAGGGGATCCTGCAACAAAGCAGGTTCAAAGGAGGGCGATGAAAGCACTTTGCAGAGAGTCTCTAGGTGTCCACTAGTAAACACAAAGGTGCTTGTTTGAAAATCATTGCCAGTGAGAAGCAGGGGATGGTGTGGGGCAGATTTGACAATTAGCGATGACAAGGGACAGGCCACAGAGGCCTTGAAAATTCAGACTCCTAAAACTGATGCAATTAATAAGGCAAAGGAGTGGAAAGATAAAACCACCCAGGTGTGCCAGTCAGAGTAAAGGTGTGGGAAAATGATGTGAAGAGATTTGTGCTTGCCTAGTCCAGGAAGAAGGTTGCTGCAAATTTAGGTAATGTAAGCTTGGAACAAAGTTTTAGAAACTCCATCCACCTCCCCTAGAGAAAACACTGCTGGAGTCAAAAGTGCACCTGGGTGGAGGCACACATACATTGGAGATGTTCACACAAAGCCATCCAACGTCACAGCTGTGACATCCATGGGTAACAAGGAAAGATGCCACTCAGCACCATCACTTACCCAGTGTCCCCACTGAGTCTCAAAGCAGCACTGGTGTCAGCTCTTCCACTCTTGCAACAGCCACTAGAGCTCCAGTACTTCAAAAGAGCCTGCTGAAGTGGTGCTGCAGCAGTCACCATACCCGGCCCCTCTTATCTATCTGTAGAGATAAGACAAAACATCAAAGTGATTGATTCCCAGCTCTCTGCATCAGAGTCGCATGCGGGGGCAAGCAGCAGCCCACCCATCCCCTGTCCCACAGGAACATGCCTGCACGTGGGAAGGATTGTTGGGTTCCCAGGGGATTTCTTGGTTTTATTCCCCAGCCAACTTCATCCCCTTCCTGTTGGCAACCAAGCTTAATTTACACTTCTGAAATTATTTCCTTACCTTTAAATAACAATGAGAAACGCCCACATAAAAATGTCTTGGTGCCTTGACAAGCAGATTTACAATGGGAAATGGCGACCACCCAGCAGCAAAAAATGATAATTATAGGTGCATAATCCATTCTATCAGTCCACCAATAACCACAGCATGAAATGACCCCATTAGCACCCTGAAGACCTAATCATTCACCTTCCTCCAATGTCCTTTCAAATAAACAGCCCATGGAAATGCTTGTTACTTTGTTGGATGCAAAAGCCTCCCTGCTAGCCAGTAGAAAAATGGGGGAAAATTATAAATCACAGTTCTTCCCTGATTTATTTTAAATTTGCTGTCAGATAGCTGTTGATGGTCTACTTGAGCAGCAGCTGTTGAGCTGTTTTGGCCTTCCTCTCCACTTTCCTCATTGCCTAGTACACATGATATCATCCCTCTTCAGCAGGACTGTGAGGAATATGTGTGTCACACTGCAAACCCAAAGAAAATAAGAGAGCCCCTTATCTGAGCTGAGTTACTCTGAGAAGGTGCTGGCTGATGAGAGATAGGCAGAGGCTTGCTTGAGGGTTCTCTGAAAGCTCCTTATTGCATGTTGTGAGCTATCCAGATACGGGCTACAAGGGGATGATCCAAAGGCTTGCATAGTATGAGACTTTCAGAGATCACTGTGTGGATTTGAATGGTAGAAGGAAAGGAAAACGCATTGCTCTTTCTTCCCCCTCAAGTGCCTGTGGAAAGACACAGCTCTCTCCAGTAGGCTGGTGGCTACTCTCACCAGGGAGGACCCACTGTTTGTGTTGGTGTGGCATTTTGTGGGCCTCCTGCTGTTGGTGTTGTATGAGTGAAGGTCTCCAGCCAACATTCCTTTCACATCCTTTGATTCTAAAGCCCATTATTCTGGGATCCACCAGAGGAAACCACACATTCACGAAAGAGCTTTGTATAACACAAAACTTTGTGTAATGTGGAGGATAACAGTGAATAGGACCCATCTGGAAAGCCCAAGCTGTGTGAAATCCATTTGGTTTTCAGCAAGGAGTCACCAACCTTGGAGACACTCAAGGTCATGCTGGACCGGGCTTGGAGCACTAATGGAGCTGTGTGTGTCCCTGCTCATTGCATGGGAGTTGGACTAGATAGTCTTTAAGGGTCCCTTCCAGCTTAGGAAATACTACTTCTCCAGAAGAGTGGTCAGGCACTGGAATGGGCTGCCCAGGGTGGTGGTGGAGTCACTGAGCCTGTAGTTGTTCAAGGAACATTTAGATGTTGTACTGAGTGACGTGGCTTAGTGAGAACGATCGGTGATGGGCAGATGGTTGGACTGGATGATCTCGTAGGTCTTTTCCAACCTTGGAGATTCTATGATTCAAATGATTCTGTGATTCTATGACTCTAGGGAAAGATGCTGTGCTGGGACCATGTCCAAATCCCCAGTGTGTGGTCGGGAAGGACAGATGCATGCTTCCTACTGTGCTGATAGCACCTACTGCTGCACAGCAGCAACCAAACATCAGTGAGAAAAAAAGTCCTGAGGGACCGGTGAGGGAGGGGGGGGAAAGGTGCGGAATATAAAGAAATGTTACAATCAATTAAGCAAGAGAATTATTTTCCAAGGAGGCAGTCAATAAGGCAGAAACACCAGCGATACAAATAACCCAGAGGAACACGCCACCGGCTTTAGTGCAGCCAGCTCTTTTCCATTAGCGGTGAGGGATTGCTCCGCCGGACATGCGAGGTCACTTTCCGCTTCGGTTCCTCTCAATGAAGAGCTAAGCTAACAGGTGCAGCCTGGTGTTTAAATTGGAATAACAGAGAGCTGTCAGCGCAGCCGCGAGAGAGACAGCACGTCAAGTGCGTTCAGTTGGAAGTGGGGACACGGGCGGCAGGATGAGCAGCAAGGAGGGGACGCTCAGCCTGTCCCCAGAGCCTGTGATGCTGGATATCCTGTGTAATGTGAGCAGGGAAGCTGAGCACGATTACAAGAGGTCAAGTGTCCACATCAGAAAGCTATGAAAATCACGGGAAGTGATTATTAATAGGCATAGCAGGGAGTCTGAAGGCTTAGCAGGTGGTCCTTTCATAAGAGGGCTGTACCTGTTCTGTAGGGGGATACAAGAGTCCACCCCTTGGTGCTATCAATCAGATGCCTTCTCTCTGGCAGCAAAAGTCTCCATCACAGAAAAGGGAAGTGGGTAGGAGGGGTTTCCAGACCTTTTAGGTGACGGTGGGCAAATCTTTCCCATTTCATACGTCTGACAAGAAAATACCAATTACCTCTTTTACCAATCTCCATTCATAGGAATTGTTAGCAGGGGTGATGTCAGGGACCCCAGGGTCAGTGTGCTGCCTTAGTCACACAGGCAAAACAATATTTTATCCCCAGAAATTTCAGGATTGGGACTCACAGGATATACCACACCAACCAAGCACTTTGGTTGTCCAGTTACAACACTCTCTGTGCAAAAGGGGAAGAAAACATGGTGCGTGGTTTTTGTAGGGCTTTGGATGGCAGACACAAACCCTGATGCTTTGTTAGGAACAGCTCTTCCTCCTTTGTACAAGAAGAGCTCATGATACCCGTGTTTCCAGTGCACATTTTCTCCCTGCAATCCAAATCCCATAAGCATTCACTTCATGCACAATAAAGAATGTAGACATCAAGCCGTCAGAATTTCCCCATTTGCTAAGCAACAAGTAGGATTTGTGTTTCTATGTTCACTCCAAGATTCTGTATTTAAAAAAGAAAACAGCTTAGAAATTTGAAAATGTAGATGACTTGCAAACCTTAAAGGTCATCCTGACACAGAAGTATTCTAATGAATTCCTGGATTGATCTTTGTCCTAGTTCTTCTAGAATTGGATTATAATGATTGTATTTGCAGTCTTTTTTTACATAGAGTGTTTGGCTTCATTAAATAAACTTAGGGTTGTTTTGCTTCTGAAAGAGTGCCTTGCTTTATGGAACTAGCTAACCAACTGAAATACGGGTGCATACACTGCACTAATCATCTGCCTCCTTGTAGTTTCAGTAATTCAAATAGGTTGACATACAAGAAAGGAAAGTAAATTTAGCTTCAAATTGAAGGCTGTGTATGGTTGGCATATTTGGCCTTGGGGGATATTTATGAGCAGATTATTCCTTGGGAAATTCAGTAGGTATAACCAGGGCTGCATTTTTTTAAATTATTCACCAGCACCAAAATGAATGGCCAGTGCTTATGGTGTAGAGGTGGGACAGGGCCTGAGGGAACAGCATGGAGCTGTAGGGGAGGGGCAGCTGGGGGTGAGGGAAAGGCCCAAATCATTGATGGCAGGCAAATTGCATGAGTATGTGCTCAGCCTCCCCAGAATGTGCCACATCCCAGGCACAGCCATGCAGGCCATACAGCTCTGGTGTGATGCTCTTTGTGATGGTCTGAAATCTGAAGATGCACACAAGTGGAGGTGGGAAGTGATTAAAAACGCTGTCCCTGGTACCCATCACTGCACCCACAAAGCAAAGGATGGCTGCAGAGACAGCTGGGTGCATTCTCATGACCTCTCTGTGTGCAGAAAAGCCAATCGGATGATCACTGTGGTCTCTCCTTGTCCCTGTCCTTGCTAAAATAAAAGTCACCTCACTCCTCACCCTGTGACGGGCTCCTGAAGGCAGATGCCTGCTCTCACATGGCATCTTCAAAAGCCCATGCATCACAGTTTGGATGCAGGCTTTTGCCTGTCCTGATTTGATCACAGCAGACAGGCATTTGTGTAGGTTTGTTTCTAAGGGCTTCCCCACTCTTTGATCTCAGCAGAGGAAGAACAACCCTCAAAGGGGCTCTGAAGGGACAGGACTAGCTGTTAGCCCTCTGATGACTTCTCTTTCCTTTCTTTTCCTTTTTTTTTTTCTTTTTAACTCAAAATAAGGGTGTTTTTTTTCTAGCTTAGCTCATAGTACTTGCAGCCTGCCTTTCTCCTGGCTGCATTTCAGTTTTAACTGAGAGTGGTAACTCTCTGATGGGAGATGTGAGTAGCAGAGTTAAAGGCTGCTTCTGGGACCACTGCCTCCTGCCCCTTCCCATCTTAGCAGAGCTCTGAAAGGAGTAGGAGAGATGAAAAAAAGGAGTGTGCCTACGAAACGAACCCTGTGTTATGGAGCTGGACATCTGTAGAATTTGAACTAAGATCCTAAAATAGAGATGCAATTATTCCTTTCAGGTTAACTGCAAGTCCAGTGAGGATAAATCTCTGTCCTCTTCCAGGTCATTAGCAGCTTTCAGGCTTTGCTTCCCAAGCCTGAGGCCCCAGGTGTTTTCAAAGCATTGCTAAAAGGTAACTCCTGGGACACAGATCCCAGTTTCAACCTGTGTAAAGAAGCACACCTTTAAGAAGTCAGTGTTTAGGCTGAAATCTCTGCTTTTCCTTTTAAAAGCTCTGGAACTACTACACTCTGATACTGCACAGTCCTTATCACGATGAGATGGGCTGTTATTTCTCTATCCATTTTACAGTACATGGATTTCAGCAGCTCCCCTTTCCACCTTTAGCTTTACATTTCTGCTAGGCTGATGGAAAGAAATGCAAAATCTGGGACATACTATTGGGCTGAGTTTTTGGGAGACCACTGAGCAACACAAAGAAGCTGCTCTCCATCCCTCTGCAGTGTATTTGGCTGCCTTGGTTCCATGATCACCTCACCAGCCACTCAGGATCCTTTCCACAGCACCCCAGCTGCAGCATCCACCCCTGGGGCTCTCCAGAGCAAAACAGTATTACGGACATTGCATGTCCCTTCAGCTTCACCAAGGCTGATGCAGGCTTGGAAATCCTCCATTCGCCACTGGTGGTAGCAAAGGTCAGGCTTTTCTACCAGCTTTTTTCTTCCTTTTCTCAGTCTTGGAAAAAAGCAGCAGAACCACAGGTGATACGATTCGATTAGAAGCTCCTGAGGCTTAAATTAAACAGAATTATTTATCAAATCTCTGGGCCATTAGCCCCGTCTTGTATAGCAGCATTGCCATAACCTCCCCCTTGCTCCTCCCACATGCATTTCCCTTCTCTTACAAAGGCCCAGCAAGAGCCAATAAAACAAATTGAAAGCACAAAAATGGAAGTTAAAAGGCAGAGAGCAGGGATGATAATGCACACCTAAGTGGCCAGAGCTGCTGGATGCTCTGCACTTTCTCACAGCACTCGTGCATTTTCCCCACCCTGCTGTTGCTCCCACCCCAACCCCATTCCATCCTCCCCATCCCACCCCTGCAGCCCTCACCAACACAGCTCCTCAGCCACTGAGATCTCAGTGCTGAGACTACGTGCTTTTCATTTTCAGATCTTTGTCTCCTAGCTGATAGGAATTTGGGTTTTAGAGAAGCTGGAAAGGCTTGTAAGGGTTCATGATGAAAGCCAAGCTCTGCACTTCTGGGACTGGGAAATCCAAGCCACATATAAGCTTATTTACAATGTACAGTACACTACTGGTACCTGGCAACATGGCTTGTTACTGAATGCAATCTGATAAACTGATTGAGCCTGGAAAATTTCCCTTCTTGGGTGGAAAAGATGGAAAATCTCCATTCTTGACATAACATCTCATAGGCTCTCTTTAGGATATCTTTTATATTTTTATTTTTTTTGTTTGTTTTCTATAATAAAATCAGACTGACCAGGCCTGTCTAGGCTGAGAAACTCTTGTTTCATCCTGTTTTCCTGCTTAAGCAAAACAATTATTTTAAATTGTAGCCGTTCCTGTCATGCCTTCCCTGCAAGAATGTTAGTGGAGCTATTTGCAGAGTGAGATGATGTTGGATGAGCAGAACTTGTCCCTTAGTACTTAATGGCTCCCTCCCCCAGCTTTGGCTGATTATCAGAGATTTCAGTTCTATCTCAGTACTTCCAGTTTTGTCCAAATTATTTGGCTTGAACATTCCTTGGCTGGAAAACATGTTGAGTTCAGCCTCTCCCATGGGAATCCCAGGGCTTCTGCTCCAGCCCGAAAACACCACACGGCCTCCTTCAGCGCAAAGAAATCAGCTTAAACTTAAAAGCAGACTGGGTAGAGGTCTGCAAGAGCACTGAAACCACCAGAAAGATCGTTTTTTGATTGCCAAGATTTAGAACTACTTGTGTTGAGTCTGCACCACTCCATCAGCTTGTAAATGAAGTAATAACACAGCTAACTACAGTCTGGATCAGTCGGAAAAGGTAGCAATTGAGAATGCAAGAAATCTATAGAGCTTTTACAAAGCCCTCTGTGCTTACCCACATCTATAGAGACAAACTTCACATACATAACAAGGACACTGTTGTTACAGCTGTGTCATCTTTAAGGAAGCTGTGTGCACTTCACTTAGCATTCGATTATGAATGTAACCCATTAAGTTCTCAACTCCTGTTTGCTAATTGGAGGCCTGTAATGATGCCCAGAAATGGTATTCAGAGTGAATGGTATTCAGAGTGCTGAAATAATGTAATATACATGATTAAGAAATGCATAGCAATTGCCTAATTAGGTATACAAGTAATACAATAAATCTTATTGGAAAGTATTTTCCATCTGCTTTCTGAGCTGTGAGACAATAAAGAATAATAATTAAAAAAAAATGAAGAAGAGCAATAAGACGATTCAGACAAGTGTAGCAGGCCAGAACTTTTCTTTTTCCAAGGGGCAAACAAAACTACCAAGGGTTGGAGTCCAGTTCTAAAGATAGAAACAATTCAGGCTTTTGAAGTAGGCTCTGAGTCTGACAATCCTATTTCTGCATTAAATCCCAATCTGAAAATAAAGAGCATTTCAAAAGCCACTTGATGTGGCACTGTGACATGGCTATCACCCGGTGAGGAGCCCACCTTCAGCTGGATTTCTCTCAGAGCAACATGCAGAAGTCAGCATCCATTGGACACTGTTGCAGTGGTGCCATCTTCAGTGGTGCCAGCTCCCAGTGGATGCAAGCTCAGTGCACAACCTGGAGGCTCTCCCTTGCCTGTATGTGGCAAAGATTCTGTTTCTCTTTTTCCTTACCCTTGCTCTTACATTCATGTCGGTGCAATAAAACCCATCAGTGCTCCACCGTGCTCACGCAAACACCGAGGTGAGTCAGAGCTGGTAATGATGCCTTCAAGTTAATTACCCCCAGTTTGATTGGGGTGAGGGGAAAATCATGAATATAACCCTGAATCTAACAAGCATAAAAGAGCATCTAATTATTCCAGTTATATGGTTATCCCCAGATACTTTCTCATTTTTCCAACAGGATCTGCTCCTCTAGGGCATGAGGTAATTGCCGATATCCTTGCACGCTTCAGCAATTGCTCTGGAGCAGTTAATGATTTACGAGGAGAGCTGGAAGTGCCTGGCCTGCAGCACCATGTCCAGCACCTTGGATGCTGATAACAAAAACCCAAAGCCCAGAATTAAGGTCACACGCCCAGAATTGAGCCCACACACCTGGCATGCTGCCACGAAGAGACGTGGGGATGCTATAGGTTCTTCGCAGAGCTTCCCCTCCTGCAAGAGACATGTGATGAGTCAAACTCTGGGGAAAAAAAAAAAAAAGGACATAATTCTGGCTTAACTACACCTCTCCCACCCTCTTTTTACCTGCTGCAAAACCTCCTCCACACCGATGGAAGCACAGCTGCAAGAGCACCAACCTCATGGTCCAGCCAGAACCCTCTCCAGACTTTCAAGTCGTCAAATTAACATTTGCATCAATTTAATTTTCACATGACTCATCACTACGTGATTCAGCCTCTCTCTGAGCAGCTTTCAAATAGCACTGACCTTTCTTTCAAAGCTTGACCTCAGGTGGGGATTTAGAGGAGGAATACGAGTGATTCAAACACAGATGCCAGGCTTAGGCAGCCCACAGCTTGCCAAGGAAGGGAGCTGTCTTTGTGCCGGACGCATGTGTGATGTGTGCTTTCCTGACACCTTGTATCAGTTTCCATATAGGATAGTATATATAACAATATGGCAGGAAAGAAATTACAAGGCTGCTGAAAGTGTGTATGTAGGACTTTAATGTTGAGATGGAAATGTGTCTTTGAGGTGAGTCTTGTAGAACTCCTAGACTCAACTCAAGGAATTGGACTCAATAATCCTTATAGATCCCTTCTAACTTGTGATATTCTATGATTCTAAGAAATCTGTTGGCACTAGAGCAAGCTGGGACTCACTGGTATCAAATAGTGGTAGAGAAATATTTTTGTGGAGAACAGGTGCACTCTTTTCTGGGAGCGTAAAGGTCCATTCTTTTTCAGCCTGTTAACTTTTGTCGTCACTTATTTTGCCTCCAGACACCAATCTGTGGCATGTAGACAGCAACCAACCAGTCACCCAAGAAATTAGGAAAATTGAAGACTGGACCCTGGGAGACAAAGTCCAAAGCAGGAATCTGGGCAAGATGTATCAGTCACTCCTCTGGAGTCATCTACTGTCCTTCCAAAACTAGGCAGAGAGTAAACATCTGGAGGAGGTGGTTGCTCTGAACAATCTCTGTGGCTGCATCTGGCCTGAAATGCCTGTATTTGTCTAAACAAGGTTGGTCTTGATCTGGCAATTATCTCTAGGTGCAATGTGTCACTTAAGTCATCAGCATCAGCAAATGGGCCATCAACCACCAGCTTCAAAAGGATAATCTGTCAAGAGACTTGCAGATAGGTCTAAATTCATGCTCTGCATTTGGCATAGTGGCCCACATTGACCATCCTTCCCATCTCCTTTCCTTGTATTTGTCATGTATTTCTGAGCTAATGAAAGTGCAGCATCAACGGCTGCATCTAAGCAGCTGCTTCTTTACACCACACCAATAGGACTGAGAAAAGTTCAGGTTGGAAGGGATGTCAGGATATTGTCTTCTTCAGTCCTTCTCTGCTCTCCCGTTCTGCTTCTGGCAGTCAAGCAAAAGCTAAGCAAGGAGTACAGAAGGCCTGATGTTTTTAGGAAGCTCCCACCAAAACTACCACCTTAGGCTCACCTCACTCAGCAAAGTGAGGCCTCCCTTGCTCTGAAGATGAGGTGTCAGCCCCCATTCCTAGCATTCCACTTTCCTCTCCTTCTTTTCATGTACATCCAGTGTTCAGCATCCTCACCAACAACAGTCATCCCTGGAGGTGTTCAAGGCCAGATTGGATGGGGCCCTGGGCAACCTGATCTAGTTGGCAACTCTGCCCATGGCATGAGCCTTGGAATTAGGTGATCTTTGAGGTCCCTTCCACCCCAAGCCATTCTATGATTCTATGAAACCCTGCTTTTCCACCTCTAGTATCCTCCAAAATGCTTGTTATCATAGACTTATGTCACCTTGGGGACTCACCAGCAGCTGCTCAAGCTCACTGCCCTACTACAGTCAAGAGGGACACAAGCCTGACACGGAATGTCCTGGCTTCTCCTGGAGGCTGTTTTTTTAGTAACTCTCCATTTTCAGAGATTATTGGCTTGCTTTTATCATGAAAGCTGCCCCTGGCAATATTTGTCCTTCCTTTGTAAGAAAAACATCCCAGGCCTGAAGTTATATAAGTGTCACATGGGTTTAAGGCATTTTTTCCCCACTCACTCATAAGTGTCAACCAGAGTTTCTTATCCACAGGCGGGGAGTCCAGGAGCAGTTTGTGTCTCTTTGGCTCCAGTATCTCATCACAGGGCACTTTTCACTTCAGAAATCTCTCTTTCCTTCTCAGGCTACTCCTCAAGTAAGGAGAAAGACTGTGAACTGATGTCTGAAGAGAGCCAGCACAGCAAGCAGCTTGTTGTTGTTTTTTTTCTCCCTCCAAAATGCCAGAAGTCAGGGGGTATTTATAAGAAAGAAAGATGCGGGCTGCTGACCCTTTCATCTCACATTTCTTTAGGAAAGATTTGAACTGTTAGCTTTCCAGAGCACAAAACAAGTGGACTGCCAAGTCCCAGTTGCTGAAAACCTCATAGCAAGCTGTGAGAGACCCCTCCTTGTGAAGTGGTAGGACTGTATTCAAAGTTGTGTAAGTTTGAAAAAATAAGAGAGAAACAGACAGGGAAAGCAGTAGAAACCTCGTCTCTTCTCCTGGATGGTTCTGTGGGACGTGGTAAAGTTTCCATGATAAGCTCAAGTCTGGAGTTTCAAGACATCAGGGCCAGATTTGTGATGCATTAGCCTCCAAGCGTACCCATCTGCATTAATAGCTTCTGATCTATGGTATCAGAGTTGAAACTACTTGTTTCACTGTGTGAGCCTGAACACAACAGATCCTGAAATCTTAGGACTGCTAAAGCAAAGGACACTTCTTCATTTAGCTTGCTACTATGATCATTTTTCAACACTTCATCACTAAATATCTCTGAAATAGTAATGAAACTCAGGTATGGAAAGACGAAAAATGATGTACAGTCATGTTTGCTTCCTCTCAAAAAGCTGAGGATAATTGAAAGAAAGAGTTTTGCTCAACTTTTTGCACAAACTGTACAAAATAAATAAGATGGGAGGTGTCCTCCCATTGACCAGAAATAATTTAATTTATGACAGCTGCCAGCGAGACTCTATTAGGGGGAAGCATGGTACTCAGATGAATGTCTCTTTTAACTCTGGAAGTGGTTATGCTGGTCTATAAGTTCTTCCCTTGACTCAACCTTGAATTTCAGGTACAACTTGATCTAGATTTCTTTATCTCCATGTCACAGATGCCCGATTTGATCTTTTCCACCCCTTAAAATTGGCTTGAATATGTGCAAAATCACTGAAACACAGTTGCTGCCATACAAGAAAAGAAGACTTTCCTGAGTTGAGCTATGTGCTCCTGATCTTACTGTCTTTGATGTATTTAGAGTGCATTTAGCAGAGAAGTGTAGCACCTAAAATACGAGTCTGACCTGTGGACACATTGATGGCAACGATTCAGCCAATACCCCTATTCCTTACAGCAGGGTGTAATGCATTTCCTGGGTTTAGCTGAAAGAAATTTGGTTCTTTGTTGCTGGCTTGGGGTGTTTTTTTCTGGTTCTTAGATGTTTTACAATGGCTTTACATCCCACCACCAGATTCATTTTAAGAGAATTGTCACTGATCAGCACTGATAATGCAGTGAAAAAGGAACTTGATAGACATCTTCACACTTCTGTCATCCAAACGCTGATGGGGACAGTTCCAGATCAATTGTGTTGCAACACATGAACCCATCCGAAACAAAATATTTTGCCATTTTATTTTTTTAATGGGCTCAAGCAACATATCCTGTCCAATATTAATTCAGAAAGAAGGGATAAATACAGACAAAAAGAAACAGATCATTGTGGGTACCTGCAGGTTAGCTGTTAACAGTTATAGCTTAGAGAGCCTCAGTTATCCAGGAATTTGAGTATTTGTACTTTCAGATTCCTGATTAGTTTCAAAAGATCCAAGTTTCCAATTCATTTTCTTTCTCTGGACGATGTTAATGGATCATTAATATATGCAGTTTATTAAGTAGACAATAATAGCATTGCAACAGGAAAAGCAGGGGGAAAAAAAAAGTGCAATAATCTGATCAAGTGGCTGAGCCTGCAAAACAGGGCCAGGACTTCCACGTTTCATTGACTCAACATGTGACAGGCAGATATGTCTGTCTGTCCCAATTACAACCTGAGTTACAGCTGCAAATGTGCTGTCCTGCCTAAGGGGTCCACAAAGAGCATCTGATGCACTGTATACAAGGAAATCATGGAATCATAGAATGGCTTGGGATGGGAGGGATCTTAAAGATCATCCAGTTCCAGCCCTCTGCCATGGGCTGGGTGCCCCCCCAGCTCAGGCTGCCCAGGGCCCCATTCAGCCTGACCCTGAGCACCTCCAGGGGCATCCACAAACTCTCTGGGCAGCAGTACCAGTACCTCACTGCTCTCTGAGTAAAGAATTTCTTCCTAGGATCTAACCTAAATTTCTTCTCTTAAAAGAGGAGAAAATTAAAGCAATTCCTCTTTGTCCTATCATTATCAGACCTTGTAAGAAGTTGGTCACCCTTCTGTGTGCAAGCTCCCTTCAAGAACTAGAAGGCCACAATGAGGTCTCCCTCACAGCCTTTTCTTTTCCAAACTGAACAAGCTCAGCTCCCTCAGCCTTTCTCCAAAGAAGAGGTGCTCCAGCCCTCTCAGAATCCTCATGGCCCTCCTATGGAATCACTCCAACAGCTCCACCCAATGACCATCCAGTTCGAGCCCCAGTATTATTTCATTTCTAAGTCTGGTAAATTTGTGGCTTCACTGTCGATCATCTTATTAATATGGGGACATTGGTGACCAGCACTCAATTACCTGACCAGGCATCATTCCTCATTGTACATCCAACTGCATCTCTGTATGTGCTGTTCTAACTGTTTTACCCACAAAAAATGGACAAAAACTTGTCAATTATGACTTTGTTTCAAAGATAGAGATGGTAATGTGAGGGTAGATGTGGCAAGGACAGGCTGGCTGCTGTGGGTATGGGCTGGCAAGTCACTGCAGTTATTACATTGGCAGTGAGACTATCTCTACAACTACTCCACTTCTCAGAGGAATGAATTACATGCCTTATATCCTGTCCTGCCTCTACAGAGCAGTTTTCAGTACCAATTCCTACATAAAAGTGCATCTCAGAGGATTTGGGAGGCCCCAGGCATGATGCAGAGGACCTGCTTAGGCTTTTAGAATAAGCACAGTGACAGCAAAAATTGCAGGTGCCTTGCCATTCTTGGATGATCCAGACTGCCCAGGGTAGGCACCTCTCCAAGCCTCCAGTGGGAGGAGAGACACCTCTGAGGTATGAAGCTGGAATGCTGAGGAGGATCCAACAGGAGTCACAGGCTGGTAGGAAGCAGCAGGTGGAGACATGTACCTGAAGTCCTGCATCACCTGGAGCTTAGGTTCCCTGTTAAAAATCTTCAGCCTCTTCACACTCATGTGTTACAGAAGTGAAGCTCCAGCTCTCCAATATCCCACCAGTGAGCCACCATCCAGCCTGTGCAGGTTGGGTGTATTTTGGTGCTGGATGTTGACAGATAGGAGATCAAGACAGGGACTCCGGTTGATGGCAAGTTGAATCTGAGTCAGCAGTGTGTTCTGGCAGACAAAAGAGCCAACTATACCCTGGGGTGCACCAGGTCCAGCACTGCCAGCTGGGCAAGGGAAAGTCCTCCCACAGGCTATGACTAGGCCAAAAGCTGGACTTTCTCCATGTCCAGCTCTGGAGCTGGAGTTGGGATGCCCAGGATGCATCTAACCAGTCCAGAGAGATGGAAAATGAGAGAATCAAAACAAAATGCTAGCCACACATAATAGGACAGAGCTACCTTGGACTCTTACCTCAAGAGTATTCCTGAGTTTTTTGGCCAAGAATGGTCTCATCTAAAAGGAATAAGTCAAGTTTGAAAGAGGGATCAGCATTCATAGAAACCATGAGATGAGACTCAACAACACCTCGTGGTCACCTGGGTCAGAGAATCACTTTACATTAAGGGTGGTGAGACACTGGAACAGGTTATCCAGAGAGGTAATGGATGTCCCATCACTGGAGATACTCAATTTCAGGCTGGATGGAGCTCTGACCACCTGATGGAGCTGTAGATGTCCCCGTTCATCGCAGGGGGGGTTGGACTGGATTGGCCTTTAAGGGTCCCTTCCAACTCAAATGATTCTGTAATTCCATGATCTCTTATCCTTTTACAGTTAGGATTCCCTCCCCCAAAGCCTAACTTTGTTTTACTTTGCTGATAAGATAGAGCAATTTCTTCCAGATCTTCCCCCACAGACGTTCCCACCTCCTAGATTAGAGATTCATAGTGCACACAATGGGACCATGATTGCTGTTTTCCACATTCTGCTCATCCTTTTCTTTAGTCACACCTCTGTGATGTTGAATAAGTCCTTATTGAATTTGACAGCAGTTGCATGCCAGAAGCACAGACATAGCATTAGTCATATTTCCTCTGCTCTGGAGTAATCCAATAATGGCTAGGTAATTAAAACCTGCCCCTTACTAACATGTCTGGCTTCATACTTTTGTATATTCAAAATCTTGTTATATTTCCCCACAGAACAGCCCTGTCAGAATTGCATAAAACCTTGTAGGATGTGTGGCACGGCCAGAAAATCAAAGAACAAGAGAAAAGCAAATTAAATGAGAGCGAGAGAGGAAAAACTATGTGAAAAAATAACAAGATAGAAGGAGATGTGGGAGGGGGACTACTTGCAAACCACGAGCAGCTCAGGCCATTGCCTAGCTGTAGACATGTGCAAAGTCGCCCCAAAGATGAAGTGGCAACTTGCACCCCAACGTGCAACCAAACATTGCAGTAGGACACAAAGACATGTCAGATAACATGAAATAAGTGCTGTAGGAAAGATGCTAACCTCTACACAAAGGTCATTTCTTCTGAGTTTTGAGTTTTTGTCCTGTGCACTGAACTAAAGTGGCTATAAAGTGAGACAATTACAACTGCCGGTAGACCCATGATAGTTGGACCCTTTTCTCGCCAGTGCTCCTCATAGATTCCTTTCTCATTATGTTCTCCCTTATCCTCTTTTACCTTGACTTTATTCTGGAAATAAAGGACAGAATTTTCATGTGCCAGTGCTTAAAATTAGCACACTTATAAATATCAGGTCAACTACAGATCCACTTCAGGCCCCATTATCACTATGTCTTAAGGCAAACTAATGCTGCCCACATAAGGTGGTTTCCAACCATTTTATGTACGAGGTAGGAGAGCAGGGAGTCGATCTCACAGAGTGATGCACAGAAGTCACATATGTTGCGGTTTTCATCAAAATGCACCAGGCTCTGGGAGGTTTCATGTTTCGGCTTTTACTGAGCTGAGGATCCACGTGCCAAGGACTGCACTGTCCTCTAGCCACAGGTAGGAGCCACGTGGACTCTCCAGTGGACACTGCACCCCTTCCCTGTGTCATGGAGACATCACTATATAATGGTAGGATGTGGAATATCAATAATATAACAAAAAATTATAAAGCCATGACACCCTGCTAGCCCAACAGCATCTAATCCATACAAGATTTTCCCTGTCCATGGTTCCTGACCTTTATGACTAAAGATGCAGCTCCATTTTACCCTACAAAAAGTGCTTACACATGCCAACCCACACAGAGAACAGTATCAGTAGAAGCCAGAAATATGGCATGGGTGAAAACAGTGCACTTTCTCAGACTCTCTCCCCTCCCCCTTTCAAGGATTACTGAACTTTCAGCCCAAATAATACCCTGAAGGTCAGTATGCCTTTCACATGCCTAAAGCCAGGTATATGCTATTGTATCCAGATGCTTCAGGGCTTTTTGCAGTCCAAATATAGCTGAAGAGAGCTAGTATTAGCGCTCTAATTTTTCAGTCTTGGCCATCAAGCCCAAAATATTAGTGCTTATATTATTAAATATCTACCCTAAATTATATAGGTGGTGCACCATGATTCACTCAGTGTTTTCATTTCCTGCTTTCTCACCTCTGAGGAGGCAAATTTCTTTTTTACGAAGAGCCCCCTTTGAATTAATTGAGACTACTTGTGTGAATAAAGGCTTGTAGGATTATGCCTTGAAATTGCAAGTCATTTGCGTAGGAGCCTCATCTTCTCACACATACACAAAAGGCATGAGCTTTTAATCCTGTGAAACTACACACCATAGTCAAGGCCTGGCTCTGCCATGTGGGCTCCTTTGGAGCTACACCTTGCTCCATTAAGGAGAGTGCATCTACTCAATAGTTAATATTGCAATAGTAAGACATTAATAAGAACTGTAAATGTCATGCTGTGTTTGCAAATACATTGTCAAATCACAATCAGATAATAAGGTATAAAATCCTTGAGCAAGACTGTTCTTTCACGAACTTCAAGGCACATTCAGGTGTTTCTGTACTAACAGAATCATAGAATGGCTTGGGTTGGAAGGGACCTCAAAGATCATCCAGTTCCAACACCTCCCCCCCCCCATGGGCAGGGTTGCCAACCACTAAACCAGGCAGCAGATTTGGTTGCACAGGAGGCCATTCAACCTAGCCTTGGACATCTCCAGGGACGTTTTCAATTAAGTAAGTGTAAATTAAGTAAATAAAGCCTTGTTCTTGGCCTGTGCATTTCCTAGCACATTTTCTGCTGCCTCAGATTTCTCCAGCCTCTTTCCCAGCTCAAGTAGCCCCAGTGTGAGAGTTCATCCCTTTCCAACAATGGGGTGCTGACACCATTGGAGCTGGGCATGGAGCTGGTGCATTGCCATGGGCTATTGCATGTGTGATGATGCCCCCTTTGACATCTCTTGCATTCTTGGCACCAAAATGTGGTGAAGGTTTGCTGCAAGCTGCCTTGAGGGACCTCAGAAGGGGTGGCACTGACCTTGCCAGAGCAAGAGTGGTTCCTTTTGGGAACTGAGCACACTTAAACCAACTCTGTCCCAGGCCCCAGCTTAAAAATAAGACCATGCTTCCTTTTATAAGTGCATTACAACTTGTGAGTTCCCAGCAATCTCTGAAAGGCCGTGCAAGCTGCAGTAACAACCTTTTAGTAATACTAAAACGTTTCAAGTATTTGTGTGATGTGTTGGACATTGCTTACTGAAAAATTCACCTAGTGGGAATGAAAACACCCCCTCAGACACACATACAGCCCGTGGATAAAAGCTCCTTCTAATTGTGGCAGGAAATGTGACATTTGCAACTGAACAGACAAAGGTACTAATAATCCCCAGCGAGGAACGGACTTGTGGGGACTGAGAGAGGAGTGGGCAACCACACCGTTCCAGTTTCAGTGCCAATATGCTCTGAAACAGATTTTCTTAATTTAAAAAACAACCTTTCCCTCCACTGCAAATCCCCTTTTCCCATGGAGCCAATACAAAGCAGAGAAGAACCTGCATTGGGAGGAAGGTGGGGAGCTGATGTTGTTTGGGACAAATCTTCCCCACTTGTTTGTACCACATGCAAACAAAGGGAGGAAATCAGTTTTACATTTACTTGAGCACAAACATACAACCTAAATACAGTGTACACTGAACTCATTGAAGGCTGCTGGAGTTCCTCTAGGAAAAGGAAAGGACATTAAACACAGACCTTCATCTCAGTGTGTGACCACCATCACCTATATGAAATGCCTTAGCACACATTCAGATGCTTCAGATGACACAAGAACCCACAGCCCCTAAGTTACTTATCTCTAACTTAAAAATCCCATCCCCTTGCTCCTTCCCATCAGCAACTCTTTCTCAAGCATGTGTTGGCTACAGCATTTAACTGGGTCATTATTATGTTGCTATTATTCCTTATCCTTGCACAGACACATTCCCCTGTCATGGGATGGGGGCTGCTTGGAGCCAGGCTCAAATGATTCCAGGTGAGTGACAAGATCCAGCACTGGATGCCCAGTGTCTGGCTCCAGATTGACAACAGTTGGGTGGGTTCAAGGGCTGAGAAAATCCATGAGGAAAGATGGGATTTTACACCTTCTTGTTCTCTGAGGCTTAAACACATAAAAACTGGGACACTCATCAGCACCAGAGTCACATTCAGAGACATTCTCCTGCTGAGAGAAGGCTTAACATGTTTCAGAAACCCTGGCAGGGTGGTTCAGCTCCTGATCCTCCTTTTGGGCATCCCAAGAAAATAGAATCACAGATTCATTTATGTTGGAAAAGATCACTAAGATCACCAAGTCCAACCCCAATCCATCCCATTGTGCCCACTGACAACGTCCCTCAGTGACACATCTCCACAGTTCTGGAACACCTCCAGGGATGGTGACGCCATCCCCTCCCTGGGCAGCCTGTGACACTGCATCACCACTCTTCTGGAGAAGAAATGTTTCCAAATATCCAACATGAACCTCCCCCAGCACAATTTGAGGCCATCACCTCTCATCTTATCACTGTCACCTTGGAGCAGAGGCCAGCCTCCACTTTGACACAACCCTCTTTCAGGTGGTTGTAAAGAGCAATGAGGTCTCCCGTGAGCCTCCTCTTGTCCAGACTGAACAGCCTCAGCTCCCTCAGCTGCTCCCCATCACACTGTGCTGCAGACCCATCTGTTGCCCTTCTCTGGATACGCTCCAGGGCCTCAATGTCTTCTTGCAGCGAGGGGCCCAACACCAAACACAGTGCTCGAGGTGCAGCCTCACCAGTGCCAGTACAGAGGGTTGATTGCCTTCCTTTTCCTGCTGGCTACATTATTTCTGATACAGAAAGATGTGGGAGAATCACACTGGCCTTGATACATCCTGCTAAGCCCACAAGAGGGAGGCAGCTCTCCCCACGTAGAAGAGCATCGAAGGTGCTTTGAATGTGCAAGCCAGCACAGGTGAGAACCTTAGGGATAAAAAATTCCCCATGTGTCACTAGGATGCTAACACAAAACAGAATCACAGAACTGTAGGGGTTGGAAGGGACCCCTAGAAATCATCAGGTCCAACCCCCCCTGCCAAAGCAGCTCCCTAGACCAGGTTGCACAAGTGTCTGGGACATCTGCATGCTACTTTGCCAATTCTGCTCCTCACCCAACCACGACACTAGCAAACGTTGATGGAAAAAGAAAGAAAAACGGGTTTTGAATGGGTGGCACCAATATGAGAGCCAAGGTCTGTGGGCTCACAGGAGGTTCACATCTGCACACTGGAGGTGGCCCATGGCAGGTGGCCACCACCATCACCCCATGCTTCCCTTGCCCTCTTTCCCTCTTCACCTCACTGCTGATCTGCCTTTCTCGAGCTTTGCATTTCAGCATCCGGCTGTACTCGAGGTAAAAATTTGTTGTCTGGGGAGGGGAAAAAGAAAGGAAAGAAAAAAAAAAGGAAAGAAAAAAAAAGGAAAGAAAAAAAAAGTAATTTACTGTGAAGCACTGACTGAAAATCATTTTCTGAACCACTGCACAATTTTAATCAGACAACTATACTGTATCCAATCAAGGAAGGATTTGCAAGGGGGCGGGGGGGTGTTCACCATGGCCTTCCCCAGAGGACTGTAAATCCAAGCTCTGCTCAGGAAGACGAGATGTCTCGGGCTTCACAGCCTGCCCAAACCTAATTTGCACTAGAATTACATGGTCATTACTAATGTATACAGTGACTCAAATTGATTACTTTGCTATTAGTAAGAGCAAGGCGCTCACTTTGGTGATGGCAGCTTCCGACAGAGGGGGAGCACCACAGGGTGAGAACAAAGCCAAGTGGTGGCTGCAAGTGTGTATGGAGGGTGAGGGAGACCGTGGGGAAGGAGAAGGCCATGGGGATGAAGGAGGCCAAGGGGATGGAGAAGGCCATTCCCAGCGAGAGATCAGCATGGAAAAGGGCATGGGAATCACCTACTCTTACAATAAAGATCTCACACAATGGAAACATAATTCTGGAGGAAAACTTCTCTCACAGCCACAAGCAGACCCTATGTGTGAACACACTCTGATGAATTTCCCCGTGCATTACAACATCCGAAGATGCCAAGCACAAAAAGGAGCTGGGGAAATATTGCTGCAGCCTTTTGCAGCTGCTGATACATTTGCTCAAGGAAATGTCAACAAAACAGGAAGGAAAGGTTCAGAAGTTGTCACCAAGTGAATATGCAGCAGGCAATTGTTCTGCTCATCTGCCAGCCCTGATGGGTATCAGGGGGCTCCCAGATAGGGTGTGAGAGCATCCTCCCTTCCAGCACCACCCTGGGTTAGGTTGGTTTTCTCACCTTGCTTTCACAGCCTGAAGCTATAGAATCACAGAAACATTAGTGTTGGATTAGAACATTAAGATCATCTAGTCCAACTGTCACACCTTACCACATTCACCCTGCAGCTTGTAATACTGGGGTGTCACATTCAAAACCAAGCCCACCTTTACAGTTGGACTGCTGAATTCAGCCACTGTTTAATTCCACCACACAAATGCTTAGGCATGGCCAGCCTGCTCCTGGGACACTGCGCTGGGAAAGAGATCAGCTAGGTCAAAAAACAGCCGTGTGAGGAGGGGTGTGTAAGGCTGGAGTTTACAAAAATAGTTATTTTTGAATTTGGGTTTGAAGCTAGGAAGAAATTATCTACTCAGAAGGTGGTAATGCACTATCACTGCTGCTCAGAGAGATGTGGGTGCCCCATCCTTGGAGACATTCAAGGTCAGGTTGGATGGGGCCCTGGGCAACCTCAATTGGTGAGGGGCAGCTGCCCATGGCAGAAGATTGGAGCTCAATGATCTTTAAGGTTGCTTCCACCTCAAACCATTCTATGATTCTGTGATTCTATGAAGTAAAATCCACGTGTGATTTTAATCAAACTGAGACACATAGCTTTCATCTGCTCTTCCTTCTACTTTTGTAACTTTTCTGCAATGTTGTATTCCCAGTGATATTCCCAGTCACAAACACCCAACCCATCTACTAGCAATCAAGGCTCCGGCCCAGAGATGCTGAAGGCCCTGATCCAAGCTGCCTGGCTCATACAGTCAAGGAGACAGGTTTAGAGTCATGCATCTGGGAAGGGACTTGACACTGTTGGACTCAATGATCCCCATAGGTCCCTTCCGACGTGTTACATTCTACAATTCTATTATGATCTGATTTTTAGGTGGTCCTGTGCGGAGCCAGGAGTTGGACTCAATGATCTTCATGGATCCTTTTCATCTTGGGATATCCTATGACTATGAGCAGCATGATGAGGGATGCTGCTCACAGCTCCAGCCATGCCTGATGCTGATTCTTACCCCATCGGCCTCTGAGAGCTACCCAAAAAGGTGTGCAAGGGTCTGTATTTGCTCTCTTAGAAAATACTTACTCTTGGCACAAACCAAACTTACCTGTGTGATCACCCAACCACCTCCACTCTGTTCCTTAAGCAATTTTCTGCTTCTCTCCCCAGCCTCTGGGGGGGAAGCCGCGATGCCAACCACCAAACCTTCCAACCAACATCAAAAGCCTCTCCTTCATCTCCTCGAAGTGAGTATTTTGGGAACATTATGTTGCCACAGCCATTAATTTTTCACATGGCAGGTGGGAAACCTGCCCTGTTTGAAGGGCACGGTGGGAACGGCCAATTACTCTGTAATATTTTACAGCACAGGAAGGGGGGAAGGGGATGTTTGTAGCATCCACCCCAGAGCATCCACAGAGACACTTCTGATATTTTAAGCAAATACTTCAAGCTCTTGTTCAGCCTTTTCTTCCAAGCCATGGCAAAAGCAGATAAGCCATTAATTGCACAGGCAGATAGCTGTTAGGAAGTGTGAGAGAACTGGCTCCACTGCCACTGCGTAGGTGGAGCTGATTAGATGGACCTGAATCAGAAAAAAAAACAAAAAAAGGAACATTTCCCACAAGGCCGCCGACTGCTGATCTGCTTCGCTGCATGGTGAGAAAAGCTTTTCCTGTGTGACTGCAGGAGAAGACAATTCAAAATTCAAAAATAACAGCAAAATTGCTCTTCAGTTCCCTGCTGAGCCGAGCTACTAGCAGGAGTACTCTGGGGTTTATACGTAATTCCTCCAGAGTTTCACTGCCAGGCAACAAACACACGGGACAGGATGGGCACGGAAGGATTTGGGGTTTGCTTCTAACAGGTTAAAATGCAGCACCACAGTCTGGGTGAGGTCAGCAGGACCTCTGGGTCCATCTGGTCGCACCAGGACCATCTTAGTGCAGCCACACATCCCAGCAGCTTTCAGACATCTCTAAGGAGAGAGCCCACTGCCCCTCTGAGTATATGATCCAGGACTCCAGCACACACATAGTGCAACAGTGCTGCCTGGTGTTCAGGAAGGTTCTCCTGTTGATCCAGTTTGTGTCCACTGCCTTTCACACTGGCACTGGGCACCAGTGACAAGAGTTTGGCTTCATCCTCTCCGCCCCCAACCATCCACCATCTCAGCTGGGTGACACACTGCCAGAAGGGCCTCAATCTGATGGTTTTCCCACAAAAAACAATTTCACAAAAAGGCTCCTGACCAAAAATCCTCTGTGAAACTCCGTGCCCATGCCCTCGCTGCTGGACAAGCTGGCAGCTTCTGCAGATCCTGGGTTTTGCTATCTACACATCACCAGTTGTTCTATGGGCCACCCAACTGTCTGGGTGATGATTCCAGTGATGGACAGGTGTTGCAGCACCTCAGAAACTCTTTCATGAACAAAACCCTCAAGTTTCTGGGCGTGTAGGTTCTTCCCTTCCAGCTGTTGCCTGCTGTATCTAATACATATTACTCTTCCCAGGACAGGGAGTGTTTCCTCACAGGTTAGCACAGCTAATGACACCCACGTTTTTCCACTGAAATGCAAATTGAAAACTGTAAAATGATGCTCCAAAGGGAGCCGAGCTCACAAAAATAAAGAACACGACTGAAAACTGCTCCTCAGTAAGTTTCATTTATGGAAAGCAGTAGCACTGGAGGGTTAAATCCTCATCTACAATGAGAGTCATGAAGAGGCTGGACTCAAAATGATCTCTGGTGCAGATACACAATTTGACTGGTCAATCTAAAGGCACTTTCAATCATTAATGCCAAAACCCTCGTCCAGGAAAAAATGATTAGCTCCATACTGCCCTGATGTCAATACAATGCTTGAAACAATTCATTTTAAATGGGTATCTCAGTATCACAAGCAGAAAGACTGTTACCACGGGCCAGAGGCTCTCGATTCCTACTTTTGGCCACCCAGGCTGACACTGCAGAAGCAGTCTGCCACCAAAAGGCCAAATCCCAAAAGCGCACTGAGCCGGGACCAACTGCAGTACGGGCAGCTCTGAAGTAGGGTGAAGTGAGGAGCTCAGAGCCCCTGGGTACAGCAGCAGCTCTCACCGCACTACTGCAGACATCATCGTGCTATTCACCACCACTTCCATCCTGATTCAAGACGAGCAGCAACGATTGGGAGTAGGCAGTCAATGGAGCATCAGAAAACTACTGCATCAGGACACAGCCAGTCTGGTTGACAACTTATTTAGAAACAAACTCATTGAAACAGCAGAGGAACTAAGGACAGCCTCCTGAATTTCAGGGACTCCTGGTGCTTGGGTGTATCAGAGGGTTCATGCTGGCACTACAGATGCAAGCGAGCACTCACACACAAGCTGGGCACAGACACAAGCACCACATTCATGAAGGATCTTGAGGCAATTTCACGTGGATACGGCTCAGCACACATGAAAACTATGGCACGTGGGCCTTGCAGAAAGTCAGTGGGCAAAGAAAGCCCAAGGAGGTGCTGTTAGGGAGCAGCTGGCCTCCATCAAGTGAGTCAGCCATGGCACTTTGATGCTGCTGCAGTGGGAAGATAGAGAGTTCTTTACCAACAAGTTTTGCTATGGATGGATGCACATCTGAAGTAGAGATCTGTTTTCCACTGTACCTAGGAGTGTTAGGGCATCTGTCTCATCTAGGCTGAAAAAGATAACAAATGACAAAGAGGAAGCAGGAAGGTTTAAAAGAATGTGGATAATGTGGAAAAGAGAAAGAGAGCAAAAAGCAGCGACTGAATTCCTCCTCCAGAGGCCAACATGAGGCACCATACACTGACTTCCACAAAGCAAGAGGTGGCTTTGTCCTTCTGTGATTGTTTTGGTACACTCGATAAGGTTAATAACCAAAATTCTGGGCTAAAATTGAAAAGAGCAAACGTTTTGTGAGGCTTTTACCCTATTTTTTCTCTAACTTTAGGTGGGTGGCAAACTCTTATGACAGCCTTGAATGGGAAGGCTTCCCTGGTTTTAAGATGTCTGGATTTTGTAGAAGTGTTCTTTGCAAACACAGAAGTATCATGGGAACTGTAATCACATTATAAAGTGATCTGCTTTTGGATAGTGCACTGAACTGAGACAAAGGGAACCAGACTGTTTTTAGAACATCCACATCAGTGATTCACAACATCCAAATAATGCTCCTGATTCATTCTTCATGAAAACAACCCAACCCAGCCCAGCACATGATCTTTCTCTGAAAGAACAGTTCTCACCTTTAAAATGATGAAAGGTTTTTTCTTTCTTACCATTAGCAAATATTCTAAACATTGCCAGTTTTTAACGCCTTCTTTCCAGACAATCTCACAGGACACTGATTAACGTCTGAAGATGCATACAAGGCAGCATGTGACCACCACAGACCGAAGGAGAGCAGCGTTCACCTCTCAAACGAGAAACAACAGCACATATTGAATCTAAACTTAACAGTGAAACTGAAACAGCAGGCTTGCATTAATTTCTGAAGACCTAATCTACAGAGGTAGCAACCTGTGTAAACTCTTGCCTTGATCTGTTTTTTTTTTTTTCCTTATACATGAATGGAAGAAGCCCATTGCAAATGACAGCAGTTGACAGCTACTGACACGCAAAAGTATCCAAAGAATGCGAGGTCAGGAGAGGTAAGGGACAACCTGCTTTGTTTGCCACAACCACGTAAAGATTGCAAGGGATTCAGATTATGCCTTACAAGTTGCTGTTAAAAGTGTTAAATAAAATGTTTCTTAATTGATTTAACTGACAAACTTCCAGAAACTACCATTTCTATAGCATCATACTGAAAGACAATTGGAGGCTGAATTACAGTCAGACACATCCCAGTTATACTCCCAAGGTGTCTACCATCTATTTTTATTGTGTTCCTAGAAGGGATTCCATACAACCCCCAAGTCTGACGTCCAGCTTGAAAAATAGCACAGAGCCTTTTCTGGAGGTCCTGTAATCCATTCATGCCAGAAAGGGGTCATTTTCATTTCCCACATCTAATGCTGCAGTGAACCATGCGTGGGCATCACGTTACTCAAGAATGAACATGATTCCAAATCCAACAACTTCCAAATGTTTCTTTATTGATTTCATCATTCAGAAAAGGATAATTTATAAAGCCACAGATTTTCTGTTCACCTTGGCTCCCACCTCAAAGTACAAAAAAAGCACCTTCCTAACCAAATACTCAGCCAGCCTTCCCCTCTCTAGCTGCTATTTGCTTTTCCTGCTGTAATTCTTCCTCCTTCTTCTTGTGAAGCTTTAGAAGGTACTCATCAGGCTCAATTCCTGCTTCCTTTAACTCTGCCATGGCTCTTTCCAACCGGTGCAACGTCCGGGCACTCTGCACTTTTCGAGTAACGATGTACAATGTGAACTCCTTGAATCCCATCAGTTTACAGGTGTCCACCTCACAGATATTTTTAACATCTTTGGTTTTGTCCACATGGGGGAAGAAAACCAAGCCCGACATTTTTTCCAGATCCTCAATGTTTACTTGGAATTCAGTCAGCTGGTGACTGAAGCCTATAGGGTCATTTGGCACCACAAAAGCCCCCAGTACCAATGGTTCCGTGGAATTTCGGGTCCTCCGGGCAAGGATCACCTTGTAGAGGTGGGATGGGACTGCCACATCATCCTTTCCAATTACCTGTCAAAAGAAAAGATACACATCTTATCAGTCAAGGGAAAAAAGAAGACACGAGACCAATGCAACTGCCTCTAAGGAGGAGTCAGAAGGTCTAACTACACATCAAAATCACATGCAACATGAGAATGGGAGATGAGATGGAAAGCACACTTTCATTGTGACTTCTCACACAGCTGGTCAGGACTGAGCTGGCTGTTCCATGTCTGTATCTCTTTTTCAATCAGAAACTGGGTAGAGAATGGTTCATTGAAGGGCTATTTGGCCACTCGGAGTAGAAGATGTTCCGAGAAGGTTCTCAGCCTGTCTTGTAACACTACTGACCTCACACCGCCCCACTGAAAACAACAGCACAGACAAAAAGCCATTGTCTAGATATTTGGAAAGATCTGGAGCAAGGAGATCTGGTAAAAGAATGAGTTCAATTTAATTATTCTGTGCAGCTGCAATCCAGATCAACTTCAGTTACAGCTGAAACTGAACTGGAGCCGAATCCGAAAAAACATATTTGGAAACAGGGAGTCAGCCAAGACCCCAGCTCCCTAATCCCCTGGTGCAAATCTGTAAGTGTAACTGACACAAAGGGATGGCAGAGGTTCCTGTCGTACTGCATCACGCTGTTCATACTTTGAGCACTGTTTTTAGTAACAGTGGCTCTATACATTTAAGTTTAAATTCCTGATCTGACAGCTCCAAATCGTGCACTTTTTCAACACCCATTTCAAGTCAATTCTAGCTTACCTTCTAGCTTCTTTTGTCCCTCTAAGATCCTTACACAGATAGTATTTAACAGCTATGTTACCTCAAGAAGTACTGTTTTGAGGGCACCTGAATACTGTAAAGTACATTCAGTGAAACTCGATATTTTGGAAGAGAGAAATCCATCCAAAGCAAACAATGTGATGCACCTATTTCTTCCACAAATCCACTGCAATTCAATGTAAGGACTTGTACATGTTGAATTTCCTGCTGCGTCGCTCAGATTAGGATCCACAGATGATGAGGACTTTGAATTCACATGAAACCTGCTATGAGCTCACACATTAACAATGCATATACCCCACTGTCTCAAAAGACAGTCCAAGGGAATACACACGTTAATGACAAACGTAATTTCTCTAGAAGACAAAAACAGATGCTCATGCATGCATTGCATTATGTTTCTTTATCTTCCCCTCTGCAATACTGAACCGACCCTGCAATGCTGATGAAGTACAACAGGCTCACACAGGGGAAGTTTCAGCTTTGCATAATCCTTCTGTACAATCATCTTTCTGAATGCTATACTTTTCTTCTAAAGGTAACAGAAGAAAAAGATGCAGGCTCCACACAAGAACCACAAAGCCATCATGTTTTTAAATGCAATCCCATAATATGGTACTATTTGCAATACTTGCAAAGGCAAACGCTGCTTATTCTTTTGACAGCCTTTGTTAGGTATAATTAAAATACTATTTCAGAGAAAGCAGGAATTTATTTCACTGCCAGAATCTGTCACATTAATTCAAAGCACTTTGCAAACTATGCTGGTGTATCAGTGCAGTCACGCTCAGTCCATTTGGATTCAGTATAACCCAACCCCAGAAGAAACCCTTTCCATACATACTTTTTTTTGTGACACTTCAGCATGCTGTAATGCATTTCTCAAACTGAAATTTGCCTGTGGCTACTGAAAAGTTTCCTTCAGTCTACTCCAGCTGTTAATTCATTTCAGCTACGCATTCTTTTAGTGCTTGAAGCACCTCCTACCTCTGCTGCCAGTTCTCTAAGTGACAGCTCTTGAAATCTTACTGGACTGAAACTGGAGAAAGAACCTTCAGAAGGGCAATCCCCCAACAAAGTGTGTTTATTTCATGACTTGTACAGTAACGTAGTAGTAACTTCACTATTATCATCTCAGGCAAATGTACTCTTAAGTTTTCTTTACTCTGTTACCAAACCAGAGCATTTACTCGTCCCTTCCCTATACGAGGCTGTTTAACAGCACTGTTGTACACTTTTATACAGCAATGATCTTGCTTTCCCTAAATAAAGCTCTGCTTAGACATCTAACAGCCACTGAAACTGGTAAGCAGTAAATAAATGCCTTATGCCAAAGCTACTTTCCTTTTCAACGACGACAGGTATCTTGATAGGGAAATGAGAGCTCCTGAGTGTCAAAGCACTTTGCATTTAGCACTCAGTGTGGGTGAAACCAGGGTTACAGCTCCTCAGGATCAACTGCATAAATAATCAAAACTGACTGACGTACTGGTAGTTTTAAAATATGCTGAAAAGTCAGCATCAACCCACTGCGATACCTGGTGGGTTGGAACTGAACTATAAAAATGAACGGTGCTGGAACGTAACCTACTTGAGAGAGCTGGCATTCAAACAGGGGTGGGGGGTGCACGCAATATATTGGGGGTGGGAAGAAAGGAGCTAAGCAGCTTGAAAAGCCCCAAGGAGGGTGAGGAGGAGGGGATTCGTTTTTCCCTATTCACCCAAGAGCAGGCAGTGGGTGATGCTGCTGAAGGCAGGGGTTTCTTTTCTCTCCCTGGAGCACAGGAGCTGGAAGAGTCTGAGCTGCAGCTCCCTGGGAGAAGAAAGCACAGAGGTTAAACACTGTTCCCCAGGCTTCACTGGGGCAACCACCTCCTCCTCAGCAGGACTCCTGTGCAGCATGGCACTGCCTTTCCCAGGGCTCTCACATACTTTTTCCCCCCCTCCACTACGAATACATGTATACATCCTAGGTACTCCTTAGCTGGCTCCCCTCTCCCCTTCTCAACACCTCCCACACATATACAAACCAGCATCCCCTGCCTGTAGCATAAAAGCAAAGAGGAAGGGGGAACACGCACTGAGTGTCTCCAATTAGGGGGTATATGACATACATAAAACAAACAGGTGAGTGCGTGTTGAGTGAACTAGCAGAGGGAACAGGGGATTGAGTCTGAGGACTGAGTGGGTGGATAGAAAGGCTGGGGAATGAATAGAGCTGCACGTAGAATAGTTAGGTATGAAATGGAAATGCTGAATGCCTGGAGTGGGTGTTAAGGGAAAACAAACCCTATGCTTATGTAATATTATGCAAATATACATATTCTATGCAAAATAATCCACATTCATGCATAGCATATGAAGAAAGGAAGAAAAGAATGAAAGAGAGAACTAGTTTGAGAAAAAGGAAGGGTTGGCCTTTGGAGAAAAATAGCTCTAAATGCAACTCTGCTCTATAGAGGTAATGGCCATACGTGTAATTTATGTACTACTTCAGTTCCATGCAAGTTCTCTTTTGAGAATTTACTTAAAATTTAAATTGCATAGAGGTTTTTTTTTCCCCCAACCCTCTGAATAGCAATACACTACTCCTGCCATCACTTTGCTAAGTTCTAACATTGTTAAAGTAATTAAGACAAACAAACTTCACATGGCTGGAGTCCACAACAGTGTCCTTTCCTTACCCAAACAGGTGTAGGACCTCTGCTCCCAGCTCATTCTGCTGGTAGGGGATACATCAAGGAAGGAAAACAGAAGAGTGCCTGACAAAGAATAATTGTGTTGGTTGGCTTCTTTTTCCTGAAGTTCAACAGGACAACATATGTGAACTGCACACAGGACACATCACCAATAATCTATGTGACAAAAGATTCCTGTTAAAAAAATAAATGTGTTTGTTGAGCACAAGGTAGTATTTACATCACCATGCCCTGTAATAAATCACAATCTGCTTTTCCACTGGAGTAGACACAGAAGGTGCAGAGGAGGACAGAGATGTCCCTCATACACAGCTCAACAGTGTGATTCTGGAGAAGTGAAGTTTGCAGTTGAAGCAACAGGTAAGAAAAATAAACTCAACAAATCATTTCCTATTGCCACCTAGAGGATTTTCCTACCCAACTACAGCAGTCTGAGCCACTGCTTTGACCTGCACCACTCATTTGTCTTGATGCATGCCAAACAGAGGCACAGAGCATATGCCCCTATTGTAACAGAAGAGAAAATAGGCTAAGATTGCCCATGCACAGATGCTGACTTTGATTTGTGCCAGTCTATCCACAGGCAGCACACGATCTTTCAACAATCAATGCCCACAGCAGCTATCTGTTCCAGTTGGAAAAGAGCAACTTTTTTAATAGTATATGTGACTCAAAAACACCTCATGAGATACTACACCCTAGAAGAATACAGCTATGACATACTGAAAAATCACTGCCATCCCACATGCTTTCATTCACACTGGTAACAGGTCACAAGGTGAGTTTTCTTTACTCCTGCAAGACTTCGCTACATCTTTTATTTTGCCTCAAGACAAGAAAATAAAGAAACAAATAATGCACTCTCTTTTAAAAATATTCCTTCCCCATTATCATTTGGGATACCAAAGGGAGTTTCCACATACTACTTCTCTTTTTCTGTTTGCTATTTGTTTATTGTCCTAACCTCTTGGAGCCACCCTGCTTGTTCCCTTCAGTTTTGCTTTGCTCTTGTTTTCCTTGGTGATCTCGTGCTGGCTGAAGCTCTCCCACTGAATTGGTGTCATGTAACACTGCAACATTATGATAATGTCATATTTGGCATAGTGTTTATTTCTTTTTTATTATTGACATTCCGCAAGTGTGTAAAAATTTGTTATGCTCCATGTTATTCCCAATTAAGTGTGGACAACAGTCACAAGGATGGGCCATTAACATGCGTGCAATTCCTGACATCTGGAGATGTTTGCACATTGCTAAAACAAGGAACATGCTGGTTAGCAGTTACACAGACTTAAGGAGCTTACAGGGACTGACAAAGAAAGACAGAAGCAACAAGATTTCTCAGTACAGAGAGAATTTAGTAAGCTTTGGTAAATTCAGTCTCATACTTAAGTCATTTGATGGGGATTCTTCCTAAGATTGGCTTCCTGCATAACTTCGACCAGATCATTTAACTCTTGATGTCTGTACATTTTGTTTTTTAAACTGGAAGAAGGATAAATCTGATCATATTTGCAAAATGCTAAGGTAACACAATAAAGAATGAAGCCATCTGCCCATGACATCATTTAAGAGTATGGCATCACACAATGTCACCTTCATGGGAGTAATCAGACAGGAAGAAGCAGTCTCTAGAAGTGATAATTTGGGTTTTATGGGAAAGTAAATTCCATTTCACATGAATGGTAGAATACTTCAGGGGTTATATTTATAAGAATAACAAAATTGCTGATCTTATTAGAAATTTTAAAACAAATGTTACCTTAATTTCATTTTATTCTTTACTTGTTACAGGTTTCTTACCACTCTGGGCAGCTATTTTCTTCCAAAAGAAAGGACTCATGAATTTCAAAGTAGTATTTTGCCACCTAGTGACTAGAGAATGAAAATCAGCCATGAAGAAAATTAGCCAAAGGGATTTGTCTTTTATCAGTGAGCACCAGCTCTGGGTTGGCAATTATCTGAGATTCTTGTAGAACCTGGTAAACAGAAATCACATTCAATCATGATTTAACTGTCAGCACACACCAAAGAGGCATTGCATCAGAGCACCCCACCATCAAACGCATTAAAGCGATAGCTCCAGAAATTCCCTCTGCACTTCAATAACTGTTTCCTCCCCCCCATCTTTCTGCTCAATAACCAGAGTTTAGAACAAAGTCATCATACCACAAGACTGAAAACAAGCAAACACTCAGTTCTCCGTAGATCACGGCCTCTGGCCATTAACAAAATTAAGATTCTGTCACAATTCCTGAAGTAAAATTTCAAGGGTGTCGTTCCTGTCACCCAAAATAAAACTGTAGCTCTCTCTGAATAAAGCTTTGCTTTGTTTTAGCAGTAACTTATGGCATGATGCTGAGCAGGCCCATCACGTTTTACTGTTGATGGAGTATCACTGCTGCTGATAACACCTCAGGTTTGACAAACCAGGAGCTTTACTAACATTTGCTATTAAATTCTGTATAGAGACAGACTGACTTATCAGGCAATATAAAACAGAGAAAACACTACAGATATAGAAAAAAAAAAAAACAACAAGCATTAACAAACTGATACAAAAATTCACAGCCAAGTTCCCCAAATGCATGCACTTCAAGAGAACTTGTTATGGCTGCTCTGACTGAAACTGCCAAATCAGTCAGCAATCTCAAAACAAAAGGAAATAAAAGAAACAGGACTGTAAGGAAAAGAAAAGTTGTGCCTAACATCATTAAAAGGCATCCCCACTTATTTTTCTAAATAGAGGGTGTGTATAGACATTCCAGTGCCATATTTACGTGATGACGGACCACTGCTCCCACACAATCCATTTAGGTTATAATTAACATGAAGTAATACCAAGTCCACTACAACTCCCAATCACCGTGCTCTTCCTCATAACAAAAGAGCCTTCAGGAGGGGTACGGTGCTAAATAAAAGCAACCCCGTAAATCTATTGTGCACCTTTGGTGTCTCTGCTCCTCCAATCTCAACCCGGCGTCCGTTATTCTCACTTGTACTTCATGTCTAAATTTAGGGCTGACAGAGCTCTAGTCGCTGACACCAGCTGATCTAAGACCTAGCCCTCTGAACGTTTTATGGGAGGCGTGTACAGGCCTACATCCATAAGGGGTCTGCACAGACCTGAGTCCATTCGGAGCAGCCAACAGACAGTAACAGTCCCCAGGCTTATTTCCACCTTAAACAACATCTGCCTCTCTCATGGTATCTCAGCCAGCAGAAAATCTCTGCTACTTCTGAAAGTTGACTAGGGAAAACCATAAAGTACCATTTTATATTTGAGAGGAGCACTGTGTTTCCCAGGGACTTATTTGCCACAGAAATAGGTGACAAGTAAGTGTGCCTTCTGGTACAGTTACAGTGCAACCCCTGTCCAGCACAGGAAAGCAGTTACTCCACTTTGAAAATTAATGTGATTTTGGTATGAGCTCAGGCTATCACTAAAGAGTACAAGAAAATGTCTTCTTCAAACAATAAACAAGATGTTATATAAATGGTACTTCCCTCTGTCAACCACAGCAAAACCTTTCTTAATGTTTTACTATGACGGTACAGGAGGAGAAGAGGGTAAAGAGTTGAGTGCAACCCAGTAGAATTACTGCAAAATCTGTAGTTCAAACTCCAAATCTGCTGACAGAGAAGGATCAGTGAAGTGACAGTCATTGGAGAAGAGTAATGTATAAAATGAGACACTGTCATTTTTATTTGATCTGGACAAAGACAAAAAACCTGCATCTGCCTCTCGAATGACACAGAACAGATTTTTCCTGTTGGCATTCTATTTTACATATATTCTCAAAACGTATTTTTCAGATACCGAGCACGGTCATCAATCTACTCCATGCAATAAAAGCCACTGCTGGAGACAGATGAAATGACAGATGAAATGACAGAACATATCTGAGGATACAGCAAGTTCAGCCAATAGATAGAACAACGCTGGCATCTAAGGAGTTCAAGGTTAATTCCCTTTCTGGAATTAAACAGCAAATGGTACCAGAGTCCAAGCAGGAACTGGGAACAATGCCATGACCGATGCTCTGTTTTTCCTCTGTAGTGATCTAAAAATAACCTTTTTGGATGTCTGATGAGAAAAACACCAGCCTGTAAAGCCACGGATACATATTTCCTCACTTCTTTAGCCAAAAACAAGGAAACTATGACTGAACAGAGGATCTGAAACAAATCAGTGCAGACACATTCACTGGAGTTTTCTTTTTTCCACAGGTCTGGTCCTGAAGGAGGAGAAAAACATCAGAAAGGAGCTCAGCCTTAGGTTACATCTCCAGATTATATGTTGTGAATTTCAGTACTCTCACGTACACCACAGCACACTCCTTCAACAGCACATACAAAGAAAAAGGACACCTTCCCACATCAGCTTCATAAGCTGAAAGAATGAGGACTAAAAGCCTTCTTTTTCCAAGTCATCTGTTTGAACCTAACAGTTCACTCCTTAAAAGATGACTAAGAGTCACACTCCCTTCCCTTTCTGCTCAAACACTAAAGTGTTGGTTTGGGGCAAACTACCAAAATCAGTGACAATTACACCTGAGATATATTTGAAAAGAACTTCTCTCCAATGCTCTGACAGGTTATGTTCCCTCTTCTCTCTGCAGTGCTTTGATAGGTTATCATTCCTCTTAGAAGAGTGTGTGTTGATATACGCAGTCAAAAAAAACCCCATACCTTTCCACCCTGAACTCTTTCTAAAAGAGAACTTTGATGGCAAACAAAGGAACTTACGCCATGAAGAGATTACAAAATAACAAAGCAATCCTCAGTCTGTATTTATTTATGCTTAGGAGTGTACTCCAAGAGGGTCCAACTCAAATAATGGAGTCCTTAAAACAACACCCCACACATACACATATCGCCCGACCCCAAAAAATCTGACATTTTCACCTGTGGACAGCTTTATCTGTTCTTAAATACAGTTCAAGCACAAATCCATCTAAGGAATTAATTTCATCCAAGTTAAGATGACTGAAGGATTTATGACTGTGGCCAAATGGTGAAATTAAAACACAAATCTGATCATTCCACTGTTTTCAATTCCACGCCGAACTTCACTTTGTAGTTTATATTAAAACCAAAACTGATAAAGCATTCATAAAAGATCAGAGTTGTCATCAAACCCAGAGATGATGAAGACAAGAACAGAACGATATGATAATCAAAGCAGCAGGGACATTTTGTGCCACTACTATCACAGTATCCTAGCATCAAGTTACTTTGAAAAAAGGTAGTAAGATGCACTGCCTGCCCTTGTTTTTACCTGTGGAACATTAACATTTACATTTCAAAGCCAAAATGTAGAGCCACAATCATTTTTCAGAGAATGTAACCTAAGTAAACGCCTTCTCTAGAGAAAAATTACAGAAAGATGACCAAGATTAAATTGAATCAGTACACAGGTGCAGTTGATAAGATGATTCATAGATGCATAGATACATTAGGTTGGAAAGGACATACAAGATCATCTAGTCCAACCATCCTCCTATCACCATCCCTACCCACTAAACTACTAAATCAAATCCCTTAGCACCTCATCTAAACGCTTCTTGAACAGTGCTAGGGATGGTGCCTCAACCACCTCCCTAGGCAGGCCATTCCAGTGCCTGACCACTCTTTCAGAGAAAAAATGTTTCCTCAAATCTAATCTAAATCTTCCTTGGTGCAACTTGTGGCCATTCCCTCTCGTCCTGTCATTAGTTATCTGGGAGAAGAGGCCAATCCCCTCCTCACCACAATCCCCCTTCAGGAAGTGGTAGAGTGCAATAAGGTCCCCTCTGAGCCTCCTTTTCTCCAGACTAAACAATCCCAGCTCCCTCAGCCGCTCCTCATAAGACTTGTGCTCCAGACCCCTCACCAGTTTTGTTGCCCTTCTCTGAACACGCTCCAGGGCCTCAATGTCTTTCTTGTAGTGAGGGGCCCAAAACTGAACACAGTACTCGAGGTGCGGCCGCACCAGAGCTGAGTACAGGGGGATGATCACCTCCCTGCTCCTGCTGGCTACACTATTTCTAATACAGGCCAGGATGCCGTTGGCCTTCTTGGCCACCTGGGCACACTGCCGGCTCATGTTAAGCCGAGCATCAACCAACACCCCCAGGTCCTTTTCCTCTATGCAGTCTTCAAGCCATTCTGCCCCAAGCCTATAGCATTGCATGGGGTTATTGTGGCCAAAGTGCAGGACCCGGCACTTGGCCTTATTGAACCTCATCCCATTGATCTCAGCCCAGCTATTCAGCCTATCCAAATCCCTCTGAAGGGCCTCCCTACCCTCTGGCAGATCAACACATCCTCCCAGCTTGGTGTCATCTGCAAACTTACTGAGGGTACACTCAATCCCCTCATCTAGGTCATCAATAAAGATATTAAACAAGATGGGCCCCAATACCGACCCCTGGGGGACACCACTCGTAACAGGACGCCAGCTGGACTTAACTCCATTAACCACTACCCGCTGGGCACGGCCCTCTAGCCAGTTCTTCACCCAGAGAAGAGTGAACCTGTCCACACCACGGGCTGCCAGTTTCCCCAGGAGAATACTGTGGGAGACCGTGTCAAAGGCCTTGCTGAAGTCCAGGTAGACTACATCAACAGCCTTTCCCTCATCTACCAGTCTGGTCACCCAGTCATAGAAGGAGATGAGGTTGGACAAGCACGACCTGCCCTTTGTGAACCCGTGCTGGCTGGGTCTGATCCCCTGGTTGCCATGCACATGCTGTGTGATATCCCTCAAGATCATCTGCTCCATAACTTTCCCTGACACCGAGGTCAGGCTGACAGGCCTGTAGTTCCCCGGATCTTCCTTACGGCCTATTCAGTTGCTTCCTGGAAAATCATTTTCAGCTATAACATTTCTAAGTCAGCTCAAGACTTTGAGCTCAACGTAACACTCATCTGCATTTTTAAGGATAAAAATATATGCAATATCCTGACAACTACAAGAGAGATGATCCCAGCAAGCTATGCACAAGCCTGGGGAACTCTTAGGGTACCATTCTGTGCAATAGTTAGCCAAATGCTTTTGCTGAAAGGGAAGATCTCCCTCCAGTGCTTTTGCCACATACCTTGTTCTGTTATCAGTATGTGCTCAGCTCCTCTGTGTGTTGAAGCATCTTTTGATAGCAGTAGGCAAAAAAAAGGTCAAAAAAAACAAACAAAAATCAAATATGGATGGTTCTCTACTGCACTAGTTAATTAAGCACCTTGTGGAAGGATCTGACAACTAGTACGTGCAGACAAGGTTAAAGACCTCTAGGTATCATGGGCAGTAGCCAAAATCAGTCTTCCTTCCTTCAGTTGGCAAGGAACTAAAGCCAGACTGAAGTCAGCTTTGCCACTAGTTTATTACATGACATTGGACATATCCCCTAACTACTACTTATTTATCCACCTGACAGCAAGCACACTTGTCTCCTTCCTCACGCAGCTGCGGCGAGAGCTGAAGTTTGGAGCTGCCACCAGGCATGAAAAAGATGTGTTATCACTACTGCATTTTCATGTGCATAATGTATGACTGTCTGGGCAACAACCAAACAAACAAGCAAAAAAAACAAAACAGTGAAACAAAACAAAAAACAATGCTGTGGTTTCATCACAGTCATGTAGGTGATATATGGGAGTTTTTAAAGGAAGAAAAACATAAAAGTGAACATTAAAAATTGGATTCTTTTGTAACTGAGTTCTGAGCTCAATCACACAGAAATCAGCTGTATATTTACAATGGAGAAACACTGCCTATATCTTACAGCTAAACAAGCCAGCATTAAAATAACACCTCTTCCTTCTGCGACTCTCACATGCCTTTGAAACAGGGTTGTTACTTTATGCTTTTTTGTGTGTGTGTGTTTTTTTCTTTTACAAGCAAGCTCATTCATTGCTCCTTAGGGAGTTGGCTGGACAGATGAATCGCTTACAAGCCGAAGCTGCAGTTAATATGAATACTTATTTTCAAGGCAAAGTGTTTTTTCAAGAGATGCAAAACACTGTATTTATTATTTGCATTACACTAGCTGGCATCTAGCAACTGAAAACAACAATAATGTCATTACAGTAGGGGCAGAAGAGTGTAGATCCTTTTAAAACCTTATTACACTCAGATCCTTCAGATGCGTGAACACAGGCTTACAAAGAGTAAATCAAGACAAGTAACAACAAATTCACATCTCAACATGATAGCCTCTTCTGTTTGTCTGTCAGTGATGGTTTCTAGAGACTGTGCATGATGAAATGCAAACCTTCAGAGTATTCAAAGCAAGTAATAAAAATGGGAAGGTAGCAGTATCCTGGATCAGCAGTTACACCACGTTCACGTAATGCCTCCCAGACTTGAATGAAGTCTTGTAATTGATGCTGATGTTCTTAGATGGGTCTTTGCAACTGAGATTTTAAGTGATGCATATGGGATATCAACAAGCAACTGCTTTTGGAACTGTCTTTAACTGGAGCACATGCACTGTGTAAGCACTGTTAACCCAGCAACACACATACCTACCTGGTAGGTAACACTCTTCTTTCCATTGTCATTTGTCTGAGGCAAGGTCAGAGGTCCAGAAACCACCCAAACATCCTCAAATCTTTCTGTTAATTCCCGGCAATACATTTCCATTCTGAAACACATTTGTTAAACTGTGACATTCTTAGTTCAAATGGTTCTCCCACACAAGTAGATCGGTGTGACTGACCCCCAAGGAATCAATGTTCTGTAACAGACAGCTCTTTCTGTAGCTCAAAGAACTTATGAAAATTCCCACATGACATTTTTGCTAAGTCTACTTAATGCTTTTTGCATAAGAATGATTAAAAATTAAGTAGTTTCTCCTGAAATACTAACATTATTTTTGTTTTCTAAACAAAATTCTATATAATAATACTCCTCTGAATAAAAAGGGGCTTTTTCTGCTGTCATCAGCTTTGCTTCCAAGCACCCAGATCTCCTTGCTGTCTGCCCACATGGCAATACAAACACCACCTGGCACAAAGGAAGGAGGAAGAGAAATGCAACTAGGGAACAGACTGCTGTTAGCAGCAGTGAGGACAGAGATCAGTAACAGTGATCACAAAATTACGCTCGAGACAGAAAATGACAGTGAAACACCACAAAGGAAAGAAAAGAATGAGGAGTAAATACTAAGATGCAGTTAGTCCACATCATCAAATTAATTTAACAGCTTACTATCTAATAGCTTCCTGAAAGACACACTCCTGCTCTCTCCTTTTGCTCCCATTGTCTGCCCTACCTGAACAGTCCTGTCACCTTTTCCACATTTGCTGTGGCATTCATCTCACCAGCTGATCCAATCTTCTAATCTTGTAGCAAGGTAACCAACCAAATGTGATTCAGCTTAACTGGGTTAGTAAATAAAGTCGACTCACCATAGAGTCGGAAAGTATCAGAGCTGGAATGGGAAAAAGCAGCAAAAACACATGGCTGGAGGGCAAACACCACTTCAAAAAGCAACAGACTGTTAAACTGACTAAGCTGTCTGCACCTTAGAAGACAATTTAAGAAACAAGGAATTAAAAACAGAGAAAGGAAGAGAGTACTAAAGGCTGGAAGGATGCAACACACAGTATTCTTAAAACCACACAGCCTAAAAAAAGCAACTGGCAAAACTAAATGTCACCAATACCTGTTTTGTGGATTTAAACTGTGGGGATAAGGCACTGATGTTGGCAGAAAGTGCTAACAGCAGCTTACATTGCGGGGCTGATGGTGTCAGTGGAAATTCTGAAATGCTCCCCACTATTTCCTGATCAGGTACTGATTCTGTTCGAGAGAAATAAAGAGGGATTCCAGCCCTAAATTGGTTCAAATGCCTAGCTTTGGTAAAAGGAAATGCTATGCTCAAATACTTCGGGTGTTAAAATAATGCAACAACATCCCTTAAAATGCTATTGCATTTTATTTGTCTATAAAATAGAATAACCTTACTGAATGCCTCATATGAATTTATATGCATTCCTGTAAAATCAGAAAGCACTGTGTTGTTGAACGGTGATGCATTTTTAATAGACTTTTAGTAAAATGTTGTACATAATTTTGCTAACCTTCCCTTGGCAAACCTTGTAAAATTCATCGTTTTCCTCTCCTGTTTCCAAGTCTTCACTTTCTACATCCTACACGAGAAGCACAGAATGACTGCTAGTTCTATTAGTGGTTGTTTTTTTCTGCTCCAGGGAAGGAAAGAATAAAAATCTCACACAATGAAAGGTAAGTTTTATCTTCCACTCACTTCAAAGCTGATCCAGCCAGTATTCACAAGACACAGAGAACTTGCCTGACTGCCCCATGGAAGCCAGCATTCCACCAAACACCTAAGCTGTGACTGCAAGCAGTCACAGCTTAGGAGAGTGTATTCAGTTCCTCTGTTCAACGTGAACAAATGTCCTTGTACCGACACTTCAAGTGCTCTTTTTTGCTGTTGCTGTTGGGGGG
>VXAB01005332.1:184038-196159 GCA_013399175.1 Odontophorus gujanensis
TGAGCTGAATGCCTCAAGACGTTTAACTTCCATCTACAGCTTGCTGCATCTGATCACTTGGAAAGCATTTTAACAATTTGGCTGTTAAGTCCCACTTGAAAGTAAGCCTGGAATTACTGCTTTCTTTTTAGAAAGAAGTGGAATCGATGCTACTTAGGGGTTGGTCATAAATATTTTCAGGATCACCATTTTAATTTTGAAAGGTAATTTGAAGACAATGATTAAGATATATTTAGAGAGCTACTGCTTTCATAAAACATCTTACAATTACACAGTTATCTCCATTATTAATATTTGTGGCATAAAAACTGAACTTATGCTATAAACTTAATTTATAATGACTGCATGCCATTCGTATTTCATTCAGCTCTGACAGCAGAAATCACTGAGCATTTGTCTTGCATAAAGAATGAGAGAGAATTAGATAATGCACATAAGAAAACATAACAGAACTGCAGGGAAGTAGGCAATGACTGCAGGGAGTAGGTATGCATTATCTGGCTGCGAACAATTCTAACTGTTGAAGCCCTCTGCTCCATTTTCATCTTGAACACACATTCATCTCTTCTCATTCTGAGCAGACCCCTTCAAGACCTACAGACAAAACTGTCTAGCTATTAAAGGCACTGACTCATTTGGTTCAGTACCTCAGCTGACACACACTGGCCCACTGAACTAACGACATAAGCAAAGGAAGGGAGAGCAATTCATCAACTGGACTGAACCATGCAGGTCTGAATCAGATGAGAAAAGTTTAATTTTCAGCTTTATTTTCTTTACACTCATTTTGAACAGGTGGAAGCTAAGCTTCATCCCTGCAACCTGCCTTAGAGTGTTTACACTGACGCAGCCAAATTCATCTGCTGCTTTTTGACTTTCACAGAATTTCTCACTGAAGTTAGCTGTAGTTCTTAGAATCACAGAATCTTTAAGGTTGGAAGAGACCTCCAAGATCATCTAATCCAACCACCTACTCATCTCCACCATGCTCACTGGCTCATGTTCCTTCCGTCATTGCCACATCTCCACAGTTCTGGAACACCTCCAGGGATGGTGACTCCACCACCTCCCTGGGCAGCCTGTGCCACTGCATCACCACTCTTTCTGAGGACAATCACTTCCTGATCTCCACAACTTATATCCCCTGGCACAACCTGAAGCCATCACCTGAGAGAAGAGGCTGACTCCCACCTCTTTTTCATTGCTCCTTTTCACACTCAGTCCTTGGGTGGAATGTGTCTGGGCTTCAGGATGCCGTGATGGGCAATACTAGACCAGTAGAAATAAACAAAGGATGTGACATCCCTCTTTTAATTTCACTACTGACATCAACCTTAACACCATAACAGAGCTGACACCCACCCAGAGGCCTGCTGCTCTCATAGGATTTGAGGGTGGAAAAATCCATATCCACAGATCATTACAGGGTTTTTTCTTCTCCCAGCCTTGACCCACCATTGGCAGAGTGCAAATCTCACTCCAGGCACCATAAACAGAAGGAAATAAAGACCCACATACCCAGTGTCTTCTGTTTTGAAATATGTTCCATCACCCATCGAGGCACCCGCTTCGCCTGGTCATAGGACAGCGCATGATTTGTGTAGCATCTGGTCTCTGTTCCAGCTTCAGGGAATCCATATATTTCCAGCAGAGACTCTTCCACAGGCTCTAAGGAGAAAAACGCAGAGTGATGCAGAGACAAAACGCGATCAGAAAGCAGACAGCAACAGAAGCGTCTCCGCGGTTCTAAACGCGAAAACTGCTTGAGAGCAATACAATCACACAAACACAACCCACCCCACCGCTGCCCACGTCCCTCAGTGCCGCATCCCCACGGCTCCGGAACTCCTCCGGGGACGGTGCCCCGCAGCAGCCGGGGAAAACTCACTCACCCCACAGCTCTTACCCTCGAGCACGGCACGCTCGGGGCCCGGCTCCGCTTGGCTCCGGCTCAGGAGGAGCCTCCACGCGGCCCAACACGACGCGGCCCCGCAGATGAAACCGCTGACGAAGCGGCGGTGCCGGTACACGGCCGCCATGGTGGAGGGGCGGGGGGAGACGGAGCAGCGCCCTCTGTCTGCCCGCCATGGCAGCGCCGCCTCAGCTCCGCCCCGCCGCGGCTGCGCGACGCGAGCGAGGGGAGGAGGGATTTCCTTGAGAGCTGCGAAGGGTAACGCGTGAGGGGTGAAGTTTTCCCGTTCTATAAACACAACCCCCACCGGGAAGCTAAAAGAAATAAGCTGGATTTATGCTTAAAAGCGACCGGTTTAGCGATTGGAAATGAGGGATGGGACCTCCCGCCATCACTTGAATGGAAGATTGTAGAATGGTTTGGTTGGAAAGGACCTTGAAATCTTGAAACCCACCCACTTCCAACCCCTGCCGTGTGCTCGCTGCCCCCAGCCCGGCCCCGAGCACCTCCATCTCTCAGGAAAGCATTGCCAGTGCTAAACTGCCCTGACTAAACCATTTCCTCCTGACACCTAACCTAAATTTCCCCTCTTTTTGTTAAATACCATTCCCCCTTGTCCTATAAGACCACATAAAAACTTGCTCGCCCTCCTGCTCACCGACTCCCCTTCAAGTACTGGAAGGCCACAATGAGGCTTTGTCTCCTGCGGGTTGAACAAACCCATCTCTCTCAAACCCCTTCCATAGCAGAGGTGTTCCGGCCCCCTGAGCATCCTCGTGGCCTCCTCTGGTCCCACACCAGAACAGCTCAGTGCCTTTCTTGTGTGCTTCAGTTGGAAGCATCACACCTTCCTGCTTCCTGTTTTGGGAATGACATAGCTCACTGCACTGGAAGAACGCTAAGCTCAGGTTTTAATTATTTTTACAGTATTTTTCACGACCTAGACACCACTAAGACAAACTTCCTGGACACCTGGAGGTGATGAGTGCAAGCTCTGCTCCAATCCCAGCTCCAGTGCTCGCTCTTTGCTGAGAGATGGCAAAAGAGAAGACGAATACAAAGTCCTGGCACTGAGCTTAACTCCCATCACTGGCAGTTGTAGCTGAGCAACTGGGCTTGGTATTGGTATAGCTTAGCATGCACATAATACTCGTGTTTGAACTGTTCTTCTCTGAGTATGGCAAGTGCTGTTAGCATTGTGCTACAAGAGGCAACACGCTCGAAAGGACACAGCTATTCAAGCTAATTCCTCCTTTCCTTTAGAGCTGTTTGCAAGCCATGAAGATTTTGATGCAGAGGCCTCTGCAGTGATTTTGTTGGGTAGCAGAGACAGCACTGGAACACTGAAAGGTCCTTCTATAAGAAGGAAACACTTCAGCTAGATGTCAATGATATTAGCAGGCAGCAATGATTTTTAACGTCGCAGCAACAACAGATGCAATCATTTGTAATTTATTGTTTATTTTCATATACAAAAAGATAAACTTGAAATAGTTCTTTCTAGTTTTTTTTTCTTTTTTCTTTTTTTTCTTTTTTTTTTTTTATTTCTTTTCTCTCCTATCTGTTGGGGTGTAGCTGCTTCACACAGGGCAAATACTACATTCATACTGGTTTATTCGGACACCCAGTGCAAAGCTGAAGCAGCGAAACTCCAACTTGGCAGATCTAATTTCAAACTTGAGACTCATTTCTAAAATACCACAGTAAAAAGGAACAAAGATCCACTGCAAATTCATGAACTATGATACAATGTTCTTTCCAAAATGTCTTCATTTCGTAACTGCAATACAATGGATGTCTGCATTAGGCCATTTTATACATACATTATATATATATATCTACATATATTATTTTGCAGAATATATATATAATATACATACAAAAATCAGCACAGTTCAATCCAAAAGGGGTTACAGCAATGAGCTTACCTCTCTGTATACTTTTTTAACAGGATACTTTAGTATAACTTTTGTTAACTCAGTAGTACAAGCTATCTCTGTTCTACATTTTCATAGCTACAAGAGTGAAATATAACCTACAACATTTACATTTCACATATCTTGGTATACAAACAGTACTTATTGAATTTGAGCCAAGGACCAAAAGACTCTTTAAAAATGATTTCACCATCTGATAGAGCTTCCTGTAATTTACACTCAGTTTATTCTGCAATCTTCTAAATCATTTACGTAATCTCATAGTTTGAGTTTAAATCCATTCAAACTGGAAATCCTGGAGAAACAGGTTACTGCAAACTCTTATGTATACTCTATATATACAAGTTAAGTAACACAGCGTAAGAAGACTTAGCTATTTATCCTAAAACTGATATACACATATTTCACTACGCTAGACAAGTCTTAGGATTTTCATTTTCTTTCTTTAAATAAAGCACAAATTTAGAAGTAGCTGGTAAAACTTACAATAAGATGGTTTAAATGACAAATGGTTACGGTGAGATTTATTTCTGCTGGTGCCAAAACATTTTCTTGTGAGTTTTGTACTATGCTGTGTTGTTTAACTGTATGTGTCTAATGTTACATGCAGAAAGCTCTTTCCACAAGAATTGACATCAAACTGTACTTAAGTCAACTTTACAGCATAAAATTTGTCAAACTTAAGGACAAATGTGAAAATATTAACAGGTGAAAGATCAGGCTTTCAACTCTATCATGAGGGTCATGCAGAACTCGTAAGCAGATAGTTTGAGTAGATTGACAATGGCATTGTGCGGACTTATGGCATAGAATAGAGGTCAAAAATGTTACTTAGTTTGCAGTAACCACCTCCTTCAGCTCTGATCCACTAACACATCAGCTTTGCATCATAGTATTATTCCACTGGAAGGCCAACAGCATTGCAAAAGGTCTTCTTCTGAGAGATCTTAATATTTTTGTAAAGAATTTACCAAAGGTAATCATAAACTGCCAGCAGCTGCAGAAACGTTGGATAGCAGGGTAAGAAATGGGGACAGAGAAACAACTTCATGTTCTTACTTTAAATTAATTACTATTTGGTAAAAGGAAAGGGCCAGATTGGTCCCAGGTCTTGCCAGCATGTTTCTTGCTATCCAATAGATTGTGCTGATGCTTAGCATGCATTCAGAAGCTACAACTCCCCCTCCTCCTCCAAATTCCTCCTGCTTATGGTGGCTGTTGGTTTTTATTTGGTATTTTTTATTTTTAACAGGGTGGGGCAATCCAGAAATGCCAGTGACTACTGAATTAGGATTTTAAATGACAAGGACTGATCTGGTTACACATCAGTTCCTTAGAATGCTGGAAAAGTTGAGTCAAGTTTGGCCAATGCCTTTCTTTTCACAAAAACAAAACCTAATAAAGTCTTCCCAGAATATACTCAAGTTTTGCAATGCTAACCTTACTGGAATGTTGTATATTGAGTTTGATTGTTGGTTGTTTTTTTTTTAACAGTTGGAAAGATTAAGAGGCCTCTGCTTCAATATGGGCCAGAAAATGCAGATATGATGTTACAATCACATCATCTGCCTCATAAAAATACTGAAATAAAAAGGCTAACAAAGGAAGCACTTTCCAGAGAACACTTTATCAATACATATCCAGCACAATGCCATTATAGAGCTTCAGAGAAGCCCTTCTGGTTTCAATGTTGGAAAACAAAAGTTTTGCTTTTTTCCTTCAGTCCTTGGGGATCACTTTCCATTTATATATATCTAACACATACACGCATACATGTATATGATACATATATATAAACACCCACATATAGCAAGGTTCCTGTTTGTGTATGTCACAATATTGTAGTATCAAGGAGAATCCAGATAGCAACACTGTTTAACATGAGGTTTGAGGTAACTGGTTCTTGAAATACCTGGATCACAGACTGCATCCAGAAATAACAGCTGGGCAATGAAAAGTGTTCTTTTTTTTCAGACAGAAAAACAAAAACTAGTTAAAGGAAAAAAAAAAAAAAACTTACAGCAGTTGCTTTTACATGGAAAAATAAAGGCACAACAGAATAGCATTACATTTCAGAACAGCTGGATGGATGTAACACAAGCATGATCTCCTTCTGTGGAAGTGCCCCGACAAAAAGGATTACCGAGAGGTTATTACTTCAGTCAGGGAACAGAGCTTCATCCTAAAACTACGGTATTAGAAAAGAAGTCCCGTGTGAGTGAGTGAGTGAATGAGGCTAATGACCAGGAACACAAACACACTCATGGTCCCACTGAATTAGATGGAAGCTTCCACAGGGCCAGGGCTTCACCGAGAACACAGAAGTAGCATTCAGCAACGGCAGAAGCCTGCTCTCCATCATTCAAGCACTAAGTTCAAAAGGCACACTGTCAAAAAAAGCTTCCCAACAGCACAGTGCATTGCTTGGCTTTAGGTTTTCTCCAGTAACTCTTCCCCTGCTGACACCGTCATCAAGACGAGGAAAGCCAAAGACTGGAGTGATTTTTAGGTCTCACAGGAAAAGTTAGCTCAAGTGAAAACACTTTAAGGTTTTTGTTTTTGTTTTTTTTTTCCTTCAATATACCTTAGATTGGCTACACAAATTAGGAATGCTCTTTTTCGAAGTAGGACTCTGGACATGACAGTGCTCTTTTGTTTTATTTAGTGCCACCAACCCAAACAGTAAAATCTGCCATTGGGAACACGTCTGCACGTTCTGGTGAAGCCTGATTATTTGTGTCACTTCAGAGAGAAGGAACTTCTAGGAAATGCTTTTATCAAGACTTTGCTGGCAACAGCTCCTTACAGATCATATTGTCAGTGCAGCAGATGCAGCTGCTATAAACGGATACGGCAGCGAGCTAGATCAGCCTATTTGGTCTCTGCAAATTCCTAACACCCTGACTTCACAACTCACTGCAGCATCACGGCGTATGTCAAGACACACTGCTCACACACGGATACTTGCATGAACACATGAAAACACTCTTCCTGATACAACTGAAGATGGCCATAAAAAAGCAATACGCATCTTTAGCAGAGCGGATGTGACATGCAAGATAACCTATTAAACACAGTCAGTGCTGCCTTCAAAGCGTGTCCAAGTACATCCAGACTTGCTCCTCACACTAAACTTGTTCTATCCTCTAGACTTTGATGTAGTGCACATTTAATTTAAACATTATATATATATATATATCTTTATTCGCTGTGCGTACACACACCATTCTCCCTTTTCCCTGCAGAAACACATTAGACATTACAAAAATAATCTGTGGTATAAAAGAATTCTCACACCATGTAGAATTTTTGTTTGTATATGTAACTAAAATATATATATATATTTCCAAAAGTAAAAAAGTCAAAATGTCCTTATTTTCCTCTATTATATAGTCTATTTTATTTACAATGTTACCAAACAATATTCTGTATGTAAAAGTGATAACAGTTTGTGGGACACTTCCTGCTTAGATACTTCTCAGGGGGAGTGTGGCTTGTAGAGGACTGCAACGACAGCACTGTCACAACGCTATCAACCAGCTCCTTCCTCCACAATCAGAGTTTCTTCCATACTAGGTGAAAACAGACCTTTCACCTGCAAAACAGGTAAATTCTGACCATCTGCTCAGAAAGCAGCACAGGAGGAACAGAATTTGAGCTCTCCAGTTTCTACATGGTGATATTAAGGGAGATGGGTATTCCTCACGGGAAAGGCCTGTCCAACCAACCTGGAAGTACCCACCAGCAATGCTGCCGAGCTGACCCAAGGCTGCTCCTGCTGAAAGGAACAGCTTCAATGGAAACAGCAGTGAATCACAAGAGCTGAGTAAAATGCGACGGAGCTACTGGGGGATACTCATGTCCCTTTGCTCTGAAACAAATGTAAACACAAAGACCTTGGCATTGCCACAGGTGTAACCTGACCTAGCATAGTTTATGCTCTATGAGAATTTCAGCAAAAGAATGAGCTAAAATAAAAAGTGTTTTTCTTTTGTCTTCACTAGAGAAAGCATCATGATCAAGACTAGCTAAAATCCTTAAATAGAGGAGTAAGGCAGATGTAATTTAACTGATGGTTAGACTGGTTTATAGCCTTCTCTCAGAGCATTTGCATGTATTTCAACATGAGCCATGTACAATTTCCAGCCTTACTGTACTAATGCAACCATATTAGCAAGTTACAGCTCTATCATGACAAGAAAGCAATTTTAGCTCTTGTGGTATTTCCAACCTCAAAATGTGAGCTCAGACTTTCTTCATGCAGGAAACCAACACAGCCAGTGCAATAAATTTAAAGGTCACTAGACCAGAATGAGGGGAATCCTGGCTCCTAAAGTCATGGAAAATTTTTAACACTGACAAAGCTGTCCACGATATTCACTGTTAATATTTACCTAAGAACTGCTACTCAAGAGAAGAAGGTCAACAATAAAATCATGCAGCAAAATTTCCTCAAAATCTGAGTGGGGAGTGAAATACAGTGCTTGGAAAGTAATATAAGATCTGTTGTACCCACCATACTCATGGTGAGTGTTAAGAGGGAAAGAGTCATGACTGCCTATTACAGCTACACCTATGGATGTACCCTACTGCTCATCGGGAAGAACCCTCTGCGATACTGAACCAAACCAAAACCATATTATCAATGAGAGTTCAAATGCTGCATGAGCAGCGAGGAAGCTATTTGCTTGACAGCTCAAGTACTGAAAGACCAATGAGTTCATCAGAGCTTTCCTTCATTAATAAAATAAACACCAACTAAAAGAACCACTTAAGATAAACCGATACAAATTTGTAAACAGGCAGAAATTCAGAACACCCCTCTCTGCTGTGGCCGCAAGACACAAAACCCAATACGCTTTTAAAATTTGCATCTGAGCACACATGCATTTTGGAAATGCTTTTAAAAATCAGTTGCTGAATCCTGTTGACAAGATGATCTATAAGGAACCGGTAGACCAGGGCAGTTGGTAACACCTACAATCAACGTTCGGTCACACTTTGTACGTTCGCACAGCTCCCCACAATCAGATAAGCTACACGCGAGACTTTCTGTGTATGCTTTCTCCAAAGAGAAAGTTTACGAGACTGTCTAATAGGCTATTAAAATCATATGGCACTTTCAATAAATACTTTAAAGCTTCTTAAAGAAATCAGGATAAAAAAGCAACTGCTGTAATAAGCCTGTTTTAGCCGTTATACAGAATGCTGAAGGAAAAAATCCAGAACAGCAAACAGATATTGATAATTAAAAGACAGTACAGCTTTTTTCTTTCTGCAGCAGTGTGAGCCAGCTCCCATTCCTGGGGAATGAGGAGCAAGCCCACCTCAAAACAAGCATTCGCTCAGTCTTAATTCTGTTCTAGACTCCACCCCACGCTTACATCACTTCACTTCTAAAACACAGTCACATTTTTTATATAAATCTCAGTGCAGAAATGTATTAGAATGTGAAAAATGCTGATCCTGCAAACCTTTATGACCATGCTTAACATGAAGCGAGTGACTAATGTCATGACACCAGAAGAGCTCCCTGCACACTTCATGTTGAGCACGGGTGTGTTGCAGCATCAGCCTGAAGATGTCAGCCCCCTCCAGCACCATCAGCTGGGTCAAACCGGTACCGTTCAGTCTGTTTTTTTCACGGTGTTCTGAACAGAATCCCATTAAGAAACAGAAACTTCCAAACCTACACACAGAAATACAATTACATGTGTGTACATACTAATATGCAATATACATTCAATAACTTGAAAGAATAGGTTAAGACTTTATTCAGATAGACAAATTAAGGCAATTATCTTAACGTCTCTTTGAGAGAAAGGACCGTGTCCTCATTTGTGACCTCTAGGTTTTAAAGCTATTTTTTTTAAAGAGATATATTTCAATTTACTCTATATTGTCTCCACATTTTCTCCAATTAATGATTTTGTTTGCTTAATAAATTCCATTTGTGAAAGGGTCCACAGTGACAATTTGGCAGTGACAAGAAGTCCAATTCATGTACAGACTTTTTACTTCTCTGCTTGTTTTTCCTTTTAAAAGGGTGATTAGCTTCGGACTGCATTTTGGCTTATTATCAGGAGAAATTAAAAAGTTCTGGCCATCCAATGGATATAACTTTGTCAGTCTAGCAAGACACAGAATTCATGTCGTATTCAAACATCAAAAAATAATTAAAAAAACACAAAATAACATAAAAAAAAAGAAAAAGATGTACTGTCCTTTCACTAAAACAGACAAAAAAAAATAAAAATAAAACACAGAATGGAAACAGCCTTCACAAGTAAGTGTGAATAATGCCCAGGTACCTTATATAGGCAGTTATTCTACAACTGTATAGTTATTTACAATGGTGCTTTATAAAACAAACAACAACAACAACAACAACAAAAATGGTAGCACTTCCTAAAAGGTTTTGGAACTTTTTTTCTTTTTTTTTTTCTTTTTTTAAAACTCCCTTGTCATAAAAGCCAACTTACATTAAAATATACTTACTACAAGACAACACAACTAACAAAATATATAATAAAACTCATACAAGTAGAAAATTCTGAGGTATTTCTGGTTTGAGGTGGTCTGTGGTCATGAAGGTTTTTAATTTCTTTTCAGTTTAAGCCTCGGAAGCCACGTAACGTGTGTATGCGTGTGTGTGTTTTGTGTTCTTTTTTTTTTTTTTTCTTTTTTTTCCTTTTTTTAAACATTGCATGTTTTTGCAAACTAAAAAAATATCTCAATGTTGAATCAGCAGCATTAGGAACATTCACTGACTAGAGCAAGTTTATGGCATAATAAGAGTAATGGTATTTCAGAATATGCACCACTTTAAGACAAAAGAGTTTAGTCGCAGAGTACAGAGAAAGCAGTGTCAAAGAAACCAGCCTGCATGATGCTGAGGATCGCTGCTGCCACTCAGCTACCTCTGCAGTCTGTAACTGTACAGTTCATGGCCTTCTTGGGTGCTACAAGAGCCATCTGCCACCGGTTCAGGTAATTTCCACCTCCCTACAAGTCTCCAAATTAAAAAGAAAAGAAAAATTACAGAGCTAGTGTTCACACTTTTCCACCCTCTGCCATCTGCGCAGGTGGTTTGGGTTGGCAGATAATCCACCCCAAGGGCAAAACTTCCTGAACTGACTCACACTTCAAGCGAGATTCAAACATCTCCCCATCTTCCAGTATTTTCCCCGAGCGCTTCTGAGAACGCACTTTCCCACCTCTTCCAATTACGCTTCTTAAAAAGCATTCTTCCTGATACTATCCAGACTTGAAAAATAGAAAGTAATTACAGTTCTGCTTTGTTTTCTTACCACCCAAGCGCCAGGCAGTGGAGGAAGAACTAACTGGCGCCTTGCTCGCAACCACTGGCTCTTTAACTCTGCTTTCTCCACACACTGCAGCTGTTAATACTCTGCCCAGAAATGTCCTTCCCCTCCTCTAACGGTTACCTGAGAAGTAGCTCCATAGCAAATGATGTTTCCCCAAATGCTGCCAAGTCCAACGTCGCTCTCCCCACCCCTATTCTATGCTCCCCCCTTCAATTCTACCACCAAGAATTAACATTCTCCGCCCAGTTACGTTTTTCCATGTTACAATGACACCCGTTAGATCCGTAAAAGACACATCTGCTGTTTGTTTTTTTTTTTGTTTTTTTTTTTTTTGAAGCTCACTTCCAAATAAAATAACCCAACACGGAACAGAACCCAGGAACGAAACAAAACAGGGAAGAAGTCTTTTTGAGGAAGGTGTAATCTTATATAACAGTCTTAAGTTTCCTCCAAAGTTTGCAGCATTGCGTTTTCTAAGATGATAGGTGGTTTTCCTTTACGTCACAGATGCTCTGCTCAGAAGACAGACTGATAAAGAGAAACCCAGAAAACTCAATTAAAAAAAATAATAACCAACAAAACAACTGAAGTGAGTTTGTTGAGGTTCTGAGGTACCTGCACCTTTTCTGCATTCATTAGTCGGCACCTGAATGCTTGCTGAAATGTCCATTTTTTAATACAGTAGAGCAATGTGCTGGTAAAATTGATCCAATCCAAAAAAAAAATAAAATAATAATAATAATAACAATAATAATAAAAAGTCAAGGTAAAATAGCAGCTGCATTCATGTGTTTGTTGGATTTTTGTGTTTTTGTTTTTTATCGCGTTTTCTTTTTTTCAAAACTTTTTCTTTTTTTTTCCTTTTTCCTTTTTTTTTTTTTTTTTTTTTTTTTTTTTTCCCAATCCCATTAAAATTTGGAAAAGGAAAAGGAACCAGTGCTTAG
>VXAB01005332.1:196176-231682 GCA_013399175.1 Odontophorus gujanensis
TTTTCCTTTTTTTTTTTTTTTGTTTTGTTTCCCAAATCCACTGAAGTCTGGAAAGACGAAAGCGAACCAGGACTTAGATACTAGACTCTTTGGGCGGCAGGTCCACGTTGGTGACGGACGTCACGATGGAGACAAGGCAGTCCGAGGTAGTGCCGTTGACGGATTTGCGGATCTGAGCTATGCGCTCCTCGACGCAGCCCGCTGAGAGCCGAGCCTCTGCGTCGTGGTCCCAGCACTCTTCGATGGTCACGCAAAGCTGCGCCAAGCCCTGCCGAGAGAGAAGGGAAAGCTGATCATCTTGTCTCCATAACATCCAAATGAGCACTCTGAGCAACCTGACGGAGCTGCGGGTGCCCCGCTGCATAGAATCACTCAGGTTGGTAAAGACCTTCAAGATCATCGAGTCCAACCACAACCTAACCATACTACCCTAACTCTAACAACTCTCTGCTAAATCATGGCCCACAGCACCACATGCGGATGGTTTTTAAACATGTCCAGGGATGGTGACTCAACCACCTCCTTGCGGAGTCTATCCCAGTGCTGTTCATTGCAGGGCAGTTGGGACTAGATGGCCCTCAAAGGTCCCATCCAATTCAAACAATTCTGTGATTCTATCGTGAGATTATTTTCACTAATTACTTTCAACACGTATGTTTTCAAGGTGGTTTTTTTTGAACTTTCTCAGACTGGGGGCTTTGCTCACACCTGCCTTTTTTTTTTCCACATCAAGTACATCACAAAATCGAGCATTTAAAGCTTTAGAAGACAATACATCAAGTGTTGCAATTCCCATGATAAAACCACCAGCGCTGGCAGCGCTGTATCGGTTACTATGAAACGGTAGTTTTGTTTGCAATCACTTCTGTATCAGTCCTCAAAATGACTGAGTACAACACGTAGACTAGATATCAGGGAGAAATTCTTTGCTGTAAGGACCGTGAGGCACTGAACAGCTTGCCCAGAGAGGTTGTGGATGCCCCATCCCTGGAGGCATTCAAGGCGAGGCTGGATTTGACTCTGGGCAGCCTGGTCTACTGGTTGGCATCCCTGCCCATAGTGGGGAGGCTGAAACTAGATGATCTTTGAGGTCCTTTTGAACCCAAGCCATTCTATGATGGTACGATACAGCTCTGTGTGAATCCCAGTCACCCCAAACCCACCACAGTTGCCTTTACCTATAACCAGCTCTCCCTGACTTCCAGACAGTGGATTAGTACACCCAAGTCCAGCCAAAACAGCAGCAGTTTGGTCCAGATAGAGCTTTTAGCTTATTACCGAAGCCCTGTGAGATTTCACAATCTGCTTTCTCCTTTCCCAGTCTGAACAATCAGCACATTTATTAAAAACGCTCATCTGAAATCATCTACATCTGGGAAACCCATGCTGCATTTTATTTCATTGTCAGTTTGCCTTCGCATCTAATTAATTTTTTCTCAAAAAAATGGTTCAAGTCTTGCATGCTATCTAGCTTGTGAGGAACACGTCTCTGATGGTATGCATCAGTCTCTCTTTCTCAATGAATGTGACTTTACTGTCCATTATTTCACCATATGAAATGAGTCCTGCTAAATAAACTTTCCAAGACACATTCCATGTTCATATGCTCCAGCTGACTTTAATCATCTGGTTTATCCTCTAAAAACAAAATAAAGAAAAAGGGAAAGGGGAAGTATGAAGATGCAACCCCTCATTCCTTGTCTCTCTGCCAAAGGTTGTGCTGGACAGTGGTGAGGATGTGAAGGTCACCTGCAGTTTAGTCTGCACCTCGAGGCACCTCAGTACTGCCAGATTCCTAGAACACAATTTCCCTGCAATTCTTTCCTTTGAAGTTAACACATAACTACATCTCTCATTCCCATCACACAGGAAAAAAAATTGTCTATTGACCAAGAGGGACATACAGGGTGTTTCAGCCAATGATCCTTGAAGACGGGGCGCATCTTCTTGTGAACCACCACTTCTTGCAAGTCCTCAAGGGATGGGTGCTGACCTATTTCTTCTTCAAAAGGCAGCATGTATTCATCCACCGGACCTACAGTGCATGTGGAGAACCGGGTCAGTACAGAAATGGCTTGTGTGGGGCCACAGCCTCTGCAGAGCTGCAGCCTCCCCATGCACACGCCATGGCTCCTCAACCCACTGCAGCAAAGTAACCTAAAGAAAGGTTTCGGCATGAGTATAATTTCACTTTAGGCACTGGCTAGCAAGGTCAAGCATACACAGCAATCTCTTTTTGACCTGGCTTGTTCTTAGATTTAAGTCAGCTCTCACCAGGTAGAGCCAGATGTGCTTGTCCCAGGTACTAGATCCAAAGTGAAAAATGGTTTCTACCAGTTATAGCTGTGAACTGCTCTGGGCCAAGAGAGTAAGAGAACTGTTAAGAGTGTCAGTGCAGACTCCAGACTGCAGCAATAACTTCTGCTCATTGAAATGTCATTTGGCCTTTGGCAATGTGTAGATGCCCTCTCAAAAAGCCCAGCCCAGCTTAACTGATGGGCTTTCTCAGGATGCTTGGTTGCGTTACTTATGGTTTCCCATCAGCAAAGAGTGACCTCTTTCAATAGCATAGATAATTCAAGGAGGCTTTTCCAGACTAAAATAAAATAGCCAGCCACTTTAGTTGGTCATGAACTGGGACACCTAGAAAATGATGTTTAGGTACTTCAAACAAACAAACAAAAAATCAACAACAAAAAAAGCCAATCACTAAAATATCACTGCTCTTGACACGATGCCAGTCAGTGAAACAAACTGAGACGCTTGCTCCAACAGATGGCACAATAATGTTTGTGACCTTTCATTCCTCATCCTCAAAGAGGAATCAAAGCTATCAAGAGTCGTGTTAGTGATCACCAAGCCAAATCTGCTGTTAGCTGCAATGCTCAACAGCTATCCTAACAAAAGGAACTGACAACACTGTTTCAGAAACCACACTCACTGCCTTTCAGCTCCACACAGCAAAGAAAGGGACCATCTTGTTAGTGAAGCCAGTTGAGTCAGTTCTGACCATGACAATGGAACAGATCTGCTCAGTGAGGTGATGCAATTTGCACAGTACCACTTCTGAATTAAAAGAGTACATGAAGTTAAGCTTAACTCCCACTCATCCCTGCTTCTCTGGCACAGGAACTTTTTGAAAGAACACATACCTAGGTACACATCCTAATTATAAACGTGGACCTCAGTGCTACTACAATATTAACATTAATGTTTGACGTTCAGGTGAGGTACTATTAATTTATGAGCTTGATATTGAGCATAGAGCATCTACAACTATACAAGAAGTAGCAACTTCCCTGACCAGGAACAAGATCCTGCAAATGGCAAGGATGTCACCAGGGAACAGCTGTGCTACTCAGACAGAAAATATGTCCCCTTTTGCAGCATCTTTTTAGGATAAAAAACCTGAAAAAGGAAACACTGCGGTGTTAAAAGGAGCATTTTGAGACTTGAACACTACAAAGATTCTTAACCACAGAGAATAACAGCTTACATTAAGAAACAAGCAAATGAAAAACAACTTAGCTGTCTAATGAAAACATGGCATTGATTTTTAATTTATTTTGAACAGAGCCAGGTCCATTCTCTGGGCCAGCAAACCATGCTGTAACAAAGCCATTCCCCGGGGCAGAGGAGATCTTTATTCTTACCATCAACTGCTCTACATCTGGAGACTAACTCCCACAATACCAGTCCCATTGCATACATGTCTATTCTCAGGAAGGCGTCTCGCTGGAAGTTGATTGCTCCCTCTAACACTTCAGGAGCCATATACCTCCTTGTTCCCACCTACAGAGAAAGAAACAGCTCGAGTTAAATTCCAGTTGGACCCATCAGCCTCTGTTGTTCGGAGGTGAATGACAGCTGCCTTCATTAGCCTTTAGGCTACTTCTGCTAAATTTGCACCTCCCTTGGAAAACAATCAGAAGTGGGCTGTGTCTTCTAACATCAATTTGTGTTAGGTTCACTTCAGTCTAGATAAGCTATCTGAAGGAAAAAGCCAAAGTGCATGACTATGTGTGTGATAATACATTCAGTGTATGCTATAGGTCTCATTCAGATGCAGCGAGGCGTGGAGAGTGCAGATGAAATCGTTTGCATCTCACTGGATCTCGCTCCAGCAGCACACACTGCATGAGAAAACGCTGCCCTTGGAGACAGGCACAACACCTCGAGGTCAAGGCAGACTCAGTTATCGAAGTCATGGAAAGTTCAAGCCCTTTTCACTAAAAATATATAAAAGAAGAGTAAAATCAATGTATTCTGACGTGGTAGGAAAAGGTATAGGCATGAGTGTCCTGGAAAAAGCAGCCTCCTGCAGCCACAGGAATGGTAAAGCACTGATCCTCCGAAGTGCACTCAGCCATGGTTTGGAAAGGATGCCCTCTCCCCACCATCATGCACATCTGGGTGCATTCAGCCCTGCTGAAAAGCCATACAAATCTCCTTGGACACCTGTGGTGAAGTACATGGCAGAAGTGCAGCCCATGATGTAGAGAGGGAAGAACAGAGTGAGGCAAAAAGCGCTTTTTTAACGTGGGAACTGAAATGTCTTTTAAAGCTTTCCTTCGGGGAATTCTCAACTGATTTTGCAATTACCCGGGAAACTGGGGATAGGGGAAGCCTAGATGAGAAAAAGCGTGGAAAAGGATAGCAAAAATCTAAAGAAAGGTAGCAAAAATAAGGAAAGCTGTGAAGAGCTAACTTGGGATAATCTATCAGCCTTCAGTCTGCACCTTTACAAACCACCAACACAGGAGGAGCTGTGGCAAGCCTGACTTTTTATGATGTTATTTTTAAAGATAATGATTACCTGTCCATGAGTGTCCCCTGGAGGTTTTCCAGGTTCAAACCGTACAGCTAGACCAAAATCGGCTAGCACTGCCGTTAAGTCATTCTTCAGCAAGACGTTTTTACTCTTGAAGTCCCTACAGAGAGATAAGAAATGAGTTTGGGAGGGTTTACTATGGCACGACACTGAATCAGAGTGCAGCACACCACGCTGTAATCTCTAGGTCTAGCAGCCCTGGGTGGATCTGCTCCTTCCTTCCTTGTCCAGTTTCTCCCTGCTGCTGGTGTCTATAAGACACAAGTGGACAGCCCTGTGCTGCTGGGTTAGGACCCATGTGTGGTGTGAAGGTCTGTGCTCCCACTCTCTGCAGCAGCTCACACTGCACTTTGGGCACGTAACCCCAAGCATCCTCAAGCCCTGGCTCTCAGAGGAATGCAATCCAACCGTGTTGAGCTGCCCCCCTCTCCCAGCTCAGAGAAAAACGGAGCACAGGTACGGCAAAAGGGCGAAGAAGGGAGGGAAAGCACAGCTTCAGGAGGAGCACAGAGACAGCAGAAGTCCTGGGTAAATTACTCTCAAAATAAACTACAGACATCAAGGTGGATGGCCAACGAGTTTCTCACCTGCACTCTGTGTAGGGCTTTACTGGATAACTCTATCTCTTCCATCCCCTCCAGAAGGTACCAAAAGAAGCACACACAGAAGAAAAGGCTATAGATTCATCCCATTTGGAATGGAATATAGTTCCAGTCAGAAGGGATCTACAAAGATTATCAGACTGCTTTGGGACTCACCCAAAGTTAAAACACCACTAAGAGCTTGCTCCAGTGTCTGACTACCTTCTCCATAAAGAATTTTTTCCTTATGTCTAATCTGAACATCCACTGCTGCTGATCTGGACCATCTCCAAGGGTCCTTAAAACACAGAGAAAATCAGGCTAAGCCTTCCCCTGGAATCAGCCATTTCTACAAAGCCTGTCTGGCTACAGCTTCTACTTCCAGTGGGCACTTCAAGGCTGGAACTTCTGTTGGGTCCCCAGCATAGCTGCTGGGAGCACTGCTGGGACATGGACCCCAAGCCCTGAACGATTCTCACATTCCTCATTCCCACCAACCAATGCACGGTAGGTCGAGGGGTTCATTTAGTTTCTTCACCCTAGTAGTGATGCTTGCTCCTACCTACAGCACTACATCTTCCTGGAAATCAGCAGATGCCAGTGGGACTCTGTTCACAGCTTCTACAGACTTTTGCCGTCGTCATCTATTACATTTATGCTTTAATTGCTGGATCGATCTCCCCCGGGCTGGAAAGTCAGTGGAGGGGGGGTGAACCCACACTGAGATGAGCTGCCAGGATCAGAATTTTTCAGGATTTTTCCTCTGTGAGTGGAGATGGTGGCTCTGTGCTTGAAGATGACTATAAAGGGGCATTGGTGTCAGCCCTGTGCTGCAGCACTGCTGTTTCAGGGCAGCTCAGGTGAGTCTGCAGGAGCCAGTGAGGGGGAACAGGATCCCACTGAGATGCCTGACCAGCCCAGCCTCATTCCCTAGGCTTCCTGCATTTTCATCTGAAAAGGAATGTTTGGTAATATAATTAAATTACAGACCTTAGACAGCAGATGGCAATTGTCCTGTATGCTCAGCATTATAATTTCCCTATCATCAATTCACTCAGTGACCCTGCTGAGTTCAGGACATTGCAGGCCTGCATAAAATAATTAACAAGGGCAGATACAATTGTTCCGCACTAGAGCAACCTGTCAAAATTCCTCGGGAAGAGAGAAACTGCTGGACCAGAGAGAAGGACTGCTGGCTGTGGCCTTGGACGCCAGCACCCCAGCGCAAAGCACCATGTGCTGAAGTCATCCCGTGTCACCCAAGCCTCATTCTTAGCTTAAAACATCAGAAGAGAAAGGATTTGCTCACAGTGAGCTAAACGTGGCACGATGGGCAGTTCTGGCTTGGGGATTAGCATGGGGGAAGTGGGTTATTCCCCATACAGCTACAAAGGGAACCCCAGCGGAAATCTGCCACCTGGGGGACATGGGGTTTCTAGGGAAACAGGACGGTCTTTTAGAGCCTGCAAAACGTTTGTAGTTCTCTGTTGCACATGAAAACACCACTCGCCTAATACATGTTATCTTAGGGACTGACAGCTTCCATGTTATAGCAGTTTCCCCACGGGCTCAGAAAGCGGCCGTCACCTAATGACACGGATAAACGACTTTGCTCGGTCGGCATTAGGGGATTATGCCTTCCAGGATGGTACAGATTGCACAGGAGATTTTTGCAAAGCTGTGGCTCAGCCAGGACCTCACAGAAATGACATATCACTGCTTGAACCACGCCTTTCCCAGGTGAAGTGAAATGGAAGCCAAAATCACTGTGTGAGCGCTTGCTGCTCCCGTCTACCCACACTGCAGTTAATCACATACTGACGCACAATGCGGGGATTTCCTTTTGTGCTTCTATTTTTTCCCCTCAAAGAAGCACAAAATCAGTAAGTTTGGAAAAGACCATTAAGATCTTCATGTCCAACCATCAGCCCAACCCCACCATGCCCGCTGACCACGTCCCTCAGTGCCACGTCCACATGTTTCTGGAACACCTCCAGGCTCAGTGACTCCACCACCTCCCAGGGCAGCCTGTTCCAACACGTTACCACTCTTTCTGAGAGGACATTTTTCCAAATACTGAACCTCATATATACAGATTTCCCCTTTTTTCTATGTTTTCCTTCCTTCCACAACCACCCGAAGCTGGCAAGTGGGAGCTTAAAGCAAACGTAACAAGGACTGGGAGAAAGGCCTGATCCAACCCACACCCACAACAGCTCCCACTAACACCATCACTCATTAGAAAGGTTCCCACGACAGTCACCGATAAAGGAAAGAGTCCTGAAAATGAGGAAATACCCTTTTCAACGTCACTCTTTCATCAGGGAGTAAGCAGACAACAAGCAGTTCGTGCGCTAACCCCATTTTTGACACTTGAGATTTTATTTTCAGCTTCCACGCGGGGGCACTTTAGCACCGAGGAGCGATCCCATAACCTCCTGCTGTGCTGGGGCCACTGTCCTAGGAGTTTGCTCAAAGTCTGCAGAGCTGCGACTCAGGGAGTCCCACCTGGCCTTCCAGCAGCTTTGCACGTATTACATTAACCCATTCGATGATATCTCTGGCTTTAAAAAGTATTCTGTCTTGTGATTTTTCTTTTTTAAATGCAAAAGAGTGGGATAATCCAAGGGAAATCCGCTAAGTCCTGAAATCCCCCTTCTGTAGGTATGTACTCAGTTCACCCGAGTAGCAGCGCATTCTCTATCTTTTGTCATTTGCTAAATGGATGGGGACACTGATGAGCATGACCTGTTGCTTTAAAGCCTTTCTACAGCTTTTTCACCACTCCCCACCCTCAGGAATTTCCCTTCATACACCGCTGCCTTTATTTCACAGGGACAAATGTCAGGGGCACAGGGTCAGCCCCAGGAGCAGCGCAGCTGCGGGCTTTCACCAGCCCCACAGCTCCCACCAACCTCAAGGTCTTGGGGGGAATGTGCGCAGGGACACCCTTGCAAAAACAGAGATTATCTCGCCTTATAGGAAGATGGCCCCACTCGATCAGATGCAAATTGCTGCAGCTGGGCACGGGGTTTAAGTCCCTCCTCAATGAAGAGCAGCGGATTACCGCACGCAGCCGCACAACCCGAGCAAATCCCTCCTGGAAAACTCCCCCTCCTGCTGTGCTGCCAGCAAACAGCTTGGCTGTGATGCTCCGGCCACGGCAAGGGAAAGATGCAGGGCTGCAGAGAGGAGCACGGGCTGTGACGACAAGAATTGTTCCACTGAGGATGGTTTCATTGCTTCTTCTGGGATTCTGCTGTTCCCAGATGTGAGCCAGGAGGTCCCAGAGGTACAGCCCCTTCCCCTGCTCTCTCCCATCAGCACCCTGGCAAGATCTGGGCACCATAGAGCTATCACAAAAGGAAAAAAAGCAGCTATTTTCTGCATTTTCCCTATTGGAATGCATGTTCAGAAACTGAGGGAAGACCTAAAGTGATTAGTCTTACAAACATAGGAAAGAATACACTCCATAAATACATATATTGGTTGCCCTAAGAAGTTGTCAGGCTGCCCAAAGAAGCTGTGGATGTCCCTCCCTGGAGGCATTCAAGGCCAGGTTGGATGGGGACCTGGGCCCTGATCTGGTAGGTGGCAATCCTGTCCATGGCATTGGAGATGGAACTGGATGATCTTTAAGGTCCTTTCCAATCGAAGGCATTCTATGATTCTATGATGTGATTTGTGAAGCACAGCCCCTTCCAAGGGAGGTTCTGCAGGAACCTTCCCAACACAAATCAAGACAAGAAGTACAGGCAGAGAGAAGCACCCACTCTCAGTGTGCCATAAACCATCACCAGCCACTCTTACTATTTCACAGATAAAACGCTGATTACTTTCTCTTTGCCATTTCAGATGTGGGTAAAAAAAATCCTGTCTTAGCACAGGATTTGTTGGGATAAATGTCTTTTCTTTCCCCAAAGCACAATCTCCTTCTCTATTCAACAGTGCTATTACAAAGAGGGTAACAACATTTGAACGCGACACTTGAAAAGCATTAATGAAAGAGGCTGTACCTGTGTGCTATAGCAGGTTTGTGTCCTTCACCTTTGCACCACGGGACATCTTCATGGAGGTAAGACAAGCCACGGGCCATGGTTTCTGCAACATGGCAGAGCTCGTTCCAGCTGATGATATTGCCCTTCAGGTAATCTGTGAGAGAGCCCTGCAAAACGGGACATGGTACGTTCTTAACCACAGCCATTGCTATGTGACAGATGTGCAGAATCATCGCCTTCATTTAGTTTTCATGAGTGCCTGAGAAATGTGAACCTTCATTTAACAGGCAAAAAAACTCTAACTAGTAAATGTTAAAAAAAAAAAAAAAAAAAGGAAAAGAAGAAGAAATAAAACCCAGAAGCATTCGTGAGTCCTTGGCCTTTGACAGCACAGGAAGTATACGGATGTCCAAATAGAGTCCCAGATCTATCTGTCTGCCTGGGGAGGGTGCTGAAGGAAGGGACAAAATCATCTCAAAAAGAGCAAGTCATACAGGCAAGGAAAGTGAAAACCTTTGCATGCAAGAAGATGTTGCATCGTATCAACTGGTGGTGGAAATGATTGACTCAGTAGACCTTGGATTAAACAGAAGGATAATGCTGCTGGCTCAACCCTTGGTTTGTGTCTGTTTGTTTTATTTTAAGTGTTAGTCATGTTTGATAACTAAAGCAATTCGAGAAAGAGGAGGTATGCCCTGAGCTTCAAAAGTAAACACAGAGCCTATCTCCCAGGGCTGGGTTGGGAATGCAATGGCCCCAACCCCCAGCTCTCCCTGGCTCATCTCCACATGTTATGAGACAGCAAGCACTGCATACGTGAGCTGTGTGCAGCCTATGTGCCACCTCCCTCTCCCCAGGTCCCACCTTTCTTAATCTGATGTTTGAGCAGGAAAGCCTTGAAGGCTGAAGGAAGGGCCTTTGCAGAAGGGGAGACCAACTGGGGGAGCTTCTGGGTGAGTATCAGCCTCCAAACACTGTGCTTCATGGCCAGCCACCCCAAACAAATGTGCAACGGTACGTTACCTTGTCGTGGAACGCTGTGATCAGCCAGAGCTCTGTCTCTAGGTTTGTCCCTCTTTTTTCTGCTGCGATAAATTGCAGAAGGTTTTCATGCTTCATGCCAGGAGTATTGAAAATCTCTCTCTCACTCTGCCAAGATTGCTTATCCTAAAGCAGAGAGAAACACACCATCGAAGATCACACTTCGCTTTAAAGCAAACAGCTCCTTCAGCTCAGTCAGAGCTGCTCATCTCCCTCTCAATACATCCCTCAGCATTAGGATGTGATGCACCCCTTTGAAATGAGCCTATTTTCCTACAGGGTAGATGCTGGAAGAAGAATGGGAGTCATTGTTCCCAATCTCCCTTCTCCAAAATTCTCCTAAAGCTCATGTTTGTGAGGGGGAGGGGGGGGGGATCCAAACCCAACCTCACTGAGAAATAAGACTTCTTGAGGTTTTGTAAGAAAGCAGGCAAGCATAAAGCCTGTGCACACAGCACCCAGCTCTGCACTGTAGCTGTAATTGTTACGACTGCAAATCCAATCTAGACTGTATTGAATATTTACTAGTAGGTCACAGCTGGCATGGACAGAAAGATGTGCGAATCTCCTTCAGCAATGGTATGACAACAAATACAGAGAGAAAAAAATTAACGAATGAGGAGACAGCGGAAGAGCACAAAGACGTTTCAGTCACTCCTCTTTCATTTCATTTTTGATTGCTGTACTCCTTCTATTTGCAATTCCTAAAGAGTCAAGCCAGGAGTGTTCAAAGGTTTCCTGAAGTGGAAGATGTGAGCTGACAGACACGCTGCAGCACAGTGAGCTTGCACAGCACCGGGGTTGCATCTCTCTAAGCTACAAACTGTTTGCTAGGTTGGGGTCTGGGTTTACATCCTGCCTGGACAGGACACACAAAGCTGAGCATCTGGTCTTCCACGTGCACTTCAAGCACTGAAGTCTGACTTTACAACACAGACGTTTGCAGCAATGCTATAAACCCACAGATTCAAAATGTGCTCGTTTGCCCTTCTTGCAACAACTACTTCAGGAAGCATTTGGTAATGAGATATCACAGAGAAAAGTATACGCAAGGTCCTTGAACTCTTTCCTCCAGTCTTTGTAGTGGTAGTGACAACACCTCTGTGGGCACTCAGAGCATCTCAACACTGGCACGGCAGCCCTGTGAGAGAGCACGAGGGTGATGCCCCTCTCACCTGAATTGGGAAGATCTTCACTGCTACATAGTCATTCATCAGCTGAGCCTTCCACACGCAGCCAAAGCGTCCCCTGGCCTTGATCTCCAGGAGCTGCAGAGGTTTTAGGCCAACCAGGGGAGAAGGAGGTGGTGGGCCAGGGTCCTAAACAAGAGAAAAACAGTCACAAACTGAAGGAGGACCATAAAACAAAGCAGGAGAAAGAAGAAGGCGGTGTGTGAGGTGTGAAGGATAACAGAGTATCTCAAGTTGGGAGGGACCAACAGGGATCACTGAGTCCAGCTCCTGGCTCCACACAGGACAACCTAAAATCTAAACCCTATGTCTGGGAGTGCTCTGTATGTCCCTCAAGGAAGGGAATGAGGTCACCACACTGTTTATTACAAATTACTGACATGCACTGCTCACAGTTAGGGCAGCACAACATTCCCTATTTTGCTTCGTGGGGTATTTGTATGGAACATACATAACAATCTACGCCTTCAAGTGTTCCTTTGTGTGTCAACCTTCTTCCTGTCATCCTCTGGCAAAACTTGAATTCTCTAGTGTTTTCAAAGCAAGAGCTATTTTAGGCTGTAAAACATTGATGACCCCAAGGTTGCCTCCTGCCAAAAGTAGAAACTTTTTGATCTTTGTGACCCAACAGCAAAATACACCTAAAACCTCTAGCTGCTTTCCACTTCATCAGGAATGCTTCTCATAGCCCTAGCAATGGATAGTAAACAGGTCTATCAGTGTAATAAAGATAGCATCTGTTTAAACTCCGCATTTGAATGGGAGAACAACATAAGTGCTACCTACACGTGGCTATGGAGCTCTCTCCAATCTGCTTGCAGATTTGCAAGGCTCACAGTATAGTCCCTAAAGGGCAGAGGAGGAAGGCAGAGGTAGCTGCTGGTCCCCTCTCAAGAGATCAGAAGGCTCAGGGCACAGCAAAGCCAGCAAAGACCAGTTCTTGATGGTTTGGGGCTGTGAGGATGACCTTCTGCATGCATTCTCTGATGGCTCATAAAAACTGAGCTTCAGCAGGGAAAACATCTCCACTCACCCCATAAAAGTGGTAGGAGCTTACTTATCTCTACAATTTCCACTCCTCTGCAAAGCTAGCTGAAATTAGGCAATGGGTTTGATGGTTTTGAAGAAAGAGTAACCACCAAGCATGGTTGTGTAATTCATCCCTTTGGAATTTTGGAAATTATGATAAGTTGGTAAAAAAACCAAACACATCAGCCTCATAACACTGCCACAGAGCCTTACTGTAGCACTGACTTCAAGAAGACGAAGAAGAATAATTAGACCACTTGAAAAGTGTTAGATGTGAAGAAATTTATCCTTGTGAGGTTGGTGAGAGACACTGAGAGAGAGGCTGCGGATGCCCTATCCCTAAATGTTCTCAAGGCCAGGCTGGATGGGGCTTTGGGCAACCTGGTCTCTGTCCATGGCAGGTAGATCACCGTTAACATCCCTTCCAAATGACACCACTTCATAGTTCTGCGATATAATCCTCCTTGAAGTCCAAACAGAGGGGACCAACTTGGAGAAGCCAGAGCTTCCTTCCTCACCTCATTGATATCGACATGCCCGTAGGGAGGCTTGCGGTGCCGATACATCCAGAAGGCCAAGAGGATGGCCACTGAGAGGACAGCGATGGGCAGCAGAGAGTACACCAGGATGTTCAGCAGGGAGGGCGTTGGTGGTGGTGGTTCGTATATGACTGCGAGGAAAGAACAGGGTAAACAAGGGGAAGGACTATCTTAGATGTGCAAACACACCATCAGCTACTCGCTCAAATATAACTAAACACTGCCATTTCTTCTCCTCCAAAGTCTATAAGGCACAGCGGTATGTCTCACTGCATCCGACAGAATTTATAAGACTCCATCATTTACTCTTTTCACACTGCTATTACAAATGATCCAATGGTTCAAACTGTACTCTGCAAACTGAGCTTCCCTCTGACCTTTATTTAAGATGGGCATTTTTTTTCAGGATACATAAAGGCATAGAATTTCCTTCTCTTAACCCTTCTGAAGATATTAAGCAAGCACGAAATCCCTCACAGTGCTGCTTTGCCTTGTAGAGTGATTGACAAGATGTCAGTTTTTAGCAAAATGCTGCAGGAGCCACAATCAAATGCAGTATTCCCACAGTAGTTCTTGTTCCAAATTACATCAGTGCAGTTGAGATACAAACAATGGGAATACTAAATGGAGCCATGTTGCTATGTTGGAGACAGGGAAGGAAAAAATAGCAAGACTTGCCAAATAAAACAAAAAACTGTGAGAGAAAGAATATTTGCTACTAGGTTGCTACGGGTACGTTAATAACAGGAGATAATAAAAATCATGTAAACAATTAAAAACCTAACAGGAAAGCCCAGGAAAATCAGATAACAGTCTATGTGGATACCTCAGTATATGCAGGTAATTGACAGCAAAAGGAACCATTCTAAGGGAAAGATACACCTGCTTTAATAATTTTCACTGAAAGAAACATTTGTGAGCCTACAGCAAAAGGGATAATCATTTTTTTCTATTAGCCTCAAAAGAAGAACCTGCTATGACTATTTATTTCTTGAAATATATCCAAAAACACCCATTTCCTTTTAATTCCCAGGCCAACAAAATGCCACATTTTAGCCCATAAAACAAGGTTTGGGATGCTTGTGCAATGAAAATTATTGGTGTCAGAATGCCTTCATGAGATGGAGACTTGGTCCACCACGTCTAAGCTACACTGCACTCTTCCTTGTATGCCTGTTTTTATAAGAGCCAACTGCAAACCAAGAGAACTGAATCCTCTCTGCTGATGCATGAGATGGTGGTACAATACACTTTAACCAGGGAGAGATGACATTTAAAAGCTGTTCTTAAGGAACACCAAGACATGGACCTTGCAACCAAATAACCATCGTATCCTGTCAGAGATGTGTTCGTGATCAACATCCAGCAACCCAAAGTCATCACTGATCAGGTCAAGATGAAGACAGTCCCATCAACTCATCATCCACGGCACACCTCACCTTCTGGGCCTGTAACTTCAGGCAAGTGGGTGAATTTCTCATTGCAGTAGTTACCCTCGCAGCAGCAGAAAAACACTTGAGGGTTTTCTTCTGTGGCTACGCACTCCTGCCTGTGTCACACGCAGCAGCAAAAGGAAGAGAAAAAACAACATAATTCAACTCATGTTGTGGAGCAAATGCAGACCTTCCCCTGAACTGTCTTCCCCAAGTCTCCTTCTGCCAGCACAGCTCCACAGGCTCTGCTTGCAAGAAACTTGGCACTCAAATACCCCAGCGAATAGCAAGGACCCTCAAAAAGGCCATAAAGGAAACAAATGCTTCCATATGTACTGAAGGCATTAGATGGCAAGTAATAAATAACAGCAGGCTCTGCTAAGTGAATGAGAAGCAGAAAAGCAATGACGAGATGCCTCGTTCCCCGAGCTGTGTTGTTCCTGCAGCCTGCACGTATGCTGCCGAGGGTGAAGGGAATTTAGGCATGATGTAATGCTGGTGCCATAAAGCACATATGAAGAGGGCTGCATCAAGGCTGCTCTCACAGGCAGCAGCATCCCCAGCTCCCCAGCTCTATACACTACAAGTGCACCAGCCACCAGCAGTGCCTCTGACTGATGAAGGTGGGAGGCTGCAAGGCCTTTTCTTTTCTTTTTTTTTATTTTTTATTTTTTTCTGAGTTTAATCTACAGTGTCACCTCCTTCTCCTCTAAAAAATATCCTATACCCGCACAAAACCCCGTAAGGAATTCAGGCTGCAGCTCTCCTGTTTCTCATTTGCCCGTTGTCCAGGTAGCCCTCTTAGCACTGAGGTTTCCCTCTGTACTTCCACACGTCCTCTCCCTCCCACAGATCGATGCAGTGATTTCTGCAGTAATTTCTTTCTGTTTCTTAAATACCCGCTTCCCTTCCCTGCCACTTTTTGCTAGGCTGCCCTCTGCTTTTAGTTATTTTGCTCCCTCTGCAGAGAGCTGTATCAAACTATTTCCTGAAGACCGGCTAAATTATATGCATGACTTCCTTCCTTCAACCACTCGGAGGAAGCAGCAAAACAATCATATGTGTTTGACATTATTACTCATTTATGAACCCGTGCCAAGCCTCCCTTTCTGTGGTATCACTGACATAATGCCACAAGAAGAATGGAAAGGGCTCTCTCTCTGCAATCATCACGCAGGGTCTCTGTCAGGACCTTGTTTTGGGGGGTGAAAAAGAAAAGGAGCTTTAGCTAAAATGGTCCATGCCCCAGCTGGGAAGCACTTGGGGGGCTTGGAGGGGGGGCTTTTTCTGCTTCAACTTCAAAGAAGAAAGCAGCTATTTGAGTCATTCAAATGGACAAAGACATTTCAACAAGTTAAGCAGCGTTTCCAGATGCTTTTCCCTGAAATCAGATAACAAGTTTGGATTTCACCGCCTCAGCACTGGAGCCTTCGATAGCAAAGACATCCTTTGCTAAATCTGCTGGTTAAGAAATCAAGCTAATGAATGAAAACAACCTGCTCCACATCTGCACTTTGTTATCCCTGTCTTTCAGTTGGAGTGCGCTCAGGGCAGCCATGCAGGTACATATGACATGTTATACTTCGCAAATATTAAAAATGATGCAGTGGGAGAGAATGACACATTTTTCTATGGCAGTGAGTGCACGTTTTGGAGCAGTTCACGTGCTCCTGAAGGGAACGTGAGCACAACCTCTCCCATGCAAATAAACAGGCAGTGCGTGGTTGATTGAACAATCCCTTTTCCCTACAGCCTTAAACACTCACACACCACATTCTCGCTTCCTTAAGATAGAGAGCAGAGGAAGGAACCATCACCCTCAGCATCCCAACTGTTGCACTCCTGCATTCGTCACCTTTCTGTGACAAAGATGGAGCAGCCAGCACATCACACCAAGCGCTGCCGATGCGCTGAGCCCAGCAGAACCATGGGAGCACAGGGCAGGGCTGTGTCCTGACAGCTCCAGGAGCATCACCCTAAGAGCTCGGCATCCCGCACAACAGTGCTGTGGACAAAAGTCACCAACACAGCACTGCTGAGTACAAAAATCATCTTTTAAGCCGTTCTTACCATCTCGGGATAGAACGCTACCTGCCTGAAAGACTGAAGAGGGCACTCAAGGGAAAAAAAAAAAAAAAAACAACTCAATTTCAACTGCCTTTATTTAATTAAAGCTAACCTTTATTTCAAAAGCTGTTTTCAACACTTGCACCATTTGCTCATTCTCAGAAGATCTTGTCGCTCCACCCTGAACTGTGACTTGAAAGAATCAGGCTGGATTCAGATATCAGTATTATATATATTCAATATCCAGATAATGGATGCTCAACCCCGCGGCTGCGAAAAGGCTGGTGAGGAGTTTCCAACTTTGCACCATTGTAACGGAGCAACACGTTATGACAAAGATTAAGAAGCACTACATCCCTGTACAGAGACACTCAGTGACAATACAAGTGTCACTGCTTACGAGAGCAGGCACTGAAAGGAGAAATCTGTTTACAGTAAACACTTCTGCTTGCAAGTAGGGAACTGGAGTGACCTTCTGTTCTCAGAAGGATCGGCATTAAGATGACTAATAGGCCAAGAAGGATTGATTTATCAGGAAAGAATAAAAATTACACTATATACAGAGTGCAACCATACAACTGGCAAGGGAATAGGTGTGGTGGGAAAGTAATCCCAGCACTAATAAGAGAAGGAAGAGGAGAAACTACTCACAGCTGGGACAAGCCAACAGGCACAAAACCAGGGATGGTGCACAATGACTAAGAGAAACTTCCAGGCTTTGGACAAAGCTGGTCTCAGCTTAAGCACCACGGCTTAAGACTTGATGTTTTAAAACTACTGGCATCAGAATGCGCAGCAGTGATTGATTGATTGGGGAAGATGCTGTGACTGGACAAAGGTGACAGCATCTTATATCGGTGTCACACCAAAGTAAATCCTTGAACATTATGTCCTATTCATCCTCACTGATGGGGCTTGGTTTTGTTTGTCATGTTTGTTGTTTTGTTTTTCTTTTACCCTGAGCCCACAACCACCGAGCATTGTCCTTTTGAACCGTGAAACTTCAGAGGGCCATTTTCTATAGTGTAGTTATTTCCCCTCTGTAGAACTGCATCAAGGGGAATGAGAAAAGACTGGTTTATTCTCCCAGCTACTTAATGAGGCTGGAGCCCTCGCACTACAAAGCTTCCTTCCTTCTCAGCTCACTACAGGCGGCAACACACAAACACACGCTTTGCTTTCACTACCCCACTCTTTCTCCCAGCTCGTCTCTTAACTCAGCTGAAAAACAGCAAAACTTTTTGCAGCATCACAAATGCCAGAATATCTCAACCTCTAAATACCCCCAGATATCTACACTTTTTTTTTTTTTCCTAGAGAGCTCCAAATGATTCCAAGTTTTCCTTTGTGTCGCCAAATGCTCTTGGAAGAACATATTGCTCTTCACTTGATGGTACAGGACACGTTTTTCAAAGCATGCCAGAATTATCAAAGCTTCGCTAAGGAAAAAAAAAATAAAAGGAAAAACACAACAAAACTAAAACTGCATTTTGCAGCTTTTATTTAGAAAGTAAAGTGATAAATTTGAGAGCTGCATTAGCAACAGAGGTAATTACTGGGCATGAATGGGCCAATTGACTCGGACTTGCTTTCTTTTCCTCCATGTAAAAACCACGAACCTTCGCACTTAGAGGAACAATTAAACCTGCATTCAGATCAACCAGTTAGGCTATTACCTGTCATAACAGTTGAAGTCATCTAGCCAGCAGCCTTTCTTCACCAGCTCGATGGATCCCGAGTTGTTTCTCCAGGAGGCGTAGCAGTGGAGCCGCTTGTCCTTCTCCCCTTCGCAGCGCTCCACGCCGCTCTGGTTGGTCTTCTCCAGCTCCCAGTTGGCATTGTAGTAAATGCATTCCCTCGTCTCTGCCTCCCCGTGACCTGGTCCTGAAGCAAAATTCAAAGCCTAAGTACATTCAAGCAACAGCATTAACAGATCTCAGGAGACACAGCTCCACATGGCTTGGCTTTGGGTGATGCACGCATTCATATCGCTCTCTACCCTGGATAAAATAAGCATCTCACAGATGTAAGCTTCAGCACAGGGTGTTCTCCTTTGCCAGTGGATGTGGAGCACAGAGATCAGGTTTGCATTAGTTCACAACAGGAGCTTGTGGAGAAACCAAGAGCCCATCAGAGATCCACAGGTCTCCCCTGGCCCACGCTTCAACCACACAACCCTAGTATGGGGGGTATAAGGAAACCTATGCCTGGTATTTTTTAACCACAGAAATCCTGTTTAGGAATGACAAACTCCCAGTGTGATGCTTGCTGCTTGCTGGGCTGTCACACAATGCTGTTATACACTCCCTCTCCATCACTATTTCAGGAAACACTGGCTAAAAATAAACAGTTTATTATGCAGATAGGACGTAACTGGAAATAGATAATATTCAACCTGCTGATGAGGGCCAGACCAATGCCTACTCCTCACTTAGATCTCATTTCAAGTTTATTTTGTTAAGGTACTGCTAAATGCTGTGTTTTAAGTTGTGGCTGACATGGCAAATGCCTCTTAGTATCCAAGTCAGATCTTAAGCAAAAGCAGCTCGGTTCCCTGAACAACTTTGGCCACCCCAAATGGTCCTCTGGCTAACACGAACCAGGGATTCTCCGTAGTCTTTTCCTTGTGCCAAAGGACCAAGAAGTTATTCAGGGCCCCCAAGTGAAGGAATTCCTTCATGTCTACCAGACAGCACAGCACAAACACAATTATAGATATTATCAGCTTAAAAAAGGAATCAAACAAGGGAACACTGGTACCTGCATGTGACATATTTTGTCTCAAGCCTCAGAAATTTTCTCTTCATTTGGAAGTACTCTGCTTTGTGGCATTTTGATGACTTATTTAAAATGAGAAGAAGAAGGGAACCAAACACATAAGTTGGAATAGGATGCCCCGAAACATCTTGAGGTGCCCTGCAGCCACCTCTCTTTGGGATCACCCAAGGCAAGGCAAGGTCAGACCTGGCCGTTACACTGATGGACTGCAGACACAGAAAATGAAGGCATCTCAATGGAATGTGTTGACAAGTGGGTAAAAAGCATGAATGGCTCCAGCAGGGTGGCAAAATAGAAGTGCTGAGCTCCCAGAAGAGCCAGACCTTTGCAAAACACACAACTACTTTACTGGCAGGATAATTATGTAGTACTTTCTTGACTCTGCTTTCTCCAAAGGTATGCAACTTTTAATGTCAAGATTAAAGCAGCTGGGGCCATGTCTGGACAATCTAAGTGCAAACTTGTCCGTGATTACTGCTCAACGCAGCAAACCAAGCACTTCAGAAAGGTCTCTAAAAGGTGATTCGATCTGGCCTTCAGGAAACACCAAGCAGTGAGTGGCTTACAGATAGCAGAGAGAATACTCAGCCCAGGTTTGGGCACCAGCTCCCGGCTCTGAACACTCTGTAGCATCCGTTGCCCTATCTGAGTTATCTGTTACCAATGTAAGCACACCCACAACACCCATACAGAGAAGGAAGCGCTGCTCTAAGTCGAAGAGCTGAAGCATGATGACTGAAGGACTTGTTCCAGGTAAACAGGGTGGGAGCCTGACCTGTCTGCACCTCCTGAAGCCGCTACATCTGCAAACTGTTCCTAGAATCAGCTTCCAATTTTTTGGAAGTTTTTTGTTGTCAATAGGCCGCTAGTAAAGAGCTAGTAAAGGTCATGGAATCACAGGACCCTTCAAGTTAGAAAAGGCCTTGCGGATCATCAGGTCCAACCACCAACCTAAGCTACTGAGTCCCACCACTAAACTGTGTCCCTCAGCATCAAGTCCACACACCTCTTAAGTACCTCCAGGGATGGTGACTCCAGCTGTTCCCTGGGCAGCCCATTCCAGTGCCTGACCACCTTCTCCATGACAAAATTCTTCCCGATCCCCAATCTAAACCTCCCCTGGGGCAACTTGGGACCTTTTCCTCATGTCCTATCACCTGAGGAAAAACAACTCAGCACAAAGCAGAAGTGTGCCCACAAGAACTGCCATCATGGTTTCTGCCCCGGCTGGGGGTGGTGGTCCCAACCTGCTCCTGGTGCCAACACCTGGCCTCAGCGATGGGCAGCTCACAGTATGGAGCAAAGACATCAGACTAGAAAGATCTCTTTGCCTTTTGAAGAGGTGTTTGATTCCTCAATAACTCTTTTGCAGGAAGAATGTTTCATCTGCATCGTGGGAGAGACTGGAAGGGAGGAGGGGCAGGAGCAAGTCATAAAGCTGCCTTCAGAAACTGGAAATTATATTCAAAGCACACACGAACAAGAGCTCAATTTCAATAGCACCTGCAGGTTTTATCGGTGCTCGCAAAGCTCCATCTGAGTTTTCCTCTGACAAGTTGCTTACTATAATAAAAACAACCTACCAATATCCCTCAACACGGAACAGTGTCAATATTGACACTCCTTGTTAAAGCCTTGATATTTGTTCTGCTGATACTTACACCATGCTTTGTTAGGGCAGATTAGGGTTTTCTGCTAAATAAGAGTTAAATCGTCAGGAAAGCAAGTTAGCATTGTAGTGTATGCATGGGGAGCTGATATCTTTTTATTTATAAAAGAATAAGTAAATATCTTAGCTTCATTGTAATACTTGAGGTGGCTTCCAGCTGATCACTAACACTCACTATCACCTTCTGCTTCATTCCTCAAAGCACACTTTCTAATATCATTTCCATCAGCACAAACCAAATCCTTCTTCAGCACAAGATGGAAATTTCCTCTCCCTCTCCCAACCAAGTCTCCCAGAAAGGAGGGGATTTAATTAACCATTTGCCTGGGAAGCAGCCCCAAAACTTAATCCTGGCTCAGCTACCTCTGTCTGTAACCTCAAGCAATATTGGGCAGCCTCTGCTTTCTTCACCTTAGATGAGGGCTGATGCAATGCACAAAGCTGCAGGGAGAACTGAGGTTTCCACTGTGCTTTGAAAAGAGAAATTTCAGCCTGCTAAATCCTGAGCACAGCCCAGGCTCCCTTCCCCCAAGACAGTTGTCTTTTCTGGAACAAGTTTCAGATTAAGAGTAAGATCTGCTTGCAAACACTCAAAAACTCAACTCTGCAAACAGCAACTCAGCCAAGAAAACGGCCTTTCGCAGTTTTTTCCCACTATCAAAGTTGAACAAAAGCAAGCACAAAGTTTTGGATGACTAGCACGTCTGTTTTCCTTAACACCACTCCCAAGGATGCTTGCATTCAGGAGACACTTAAAGAGCCTGTGTGTTTCCTACCCGCTTTACAATATTTTTAGTGCGTTCTTTGGTGAGCGTCCCCAGTTTGCTGGGTGCCCAGAGCTGCAGGAAACCCTTCTGGTTGGGCCCAAAATGGTCTTAGAGGGAAACAGTAGGGCTCTGCTTGCCTCCTCTTCCCCATGCTGGGTCATGGGGACACGTGCCCGTTACACCAGAGCCCCATGAGGTCTGCAAGAAGAATCGGATGGGACTGCCCCAAAATGGACACGGGAAGCACTTTTCTCCTTCCACTCACACACATCTAATGAATAAATGCAACAAAGTTCGGCTTGGAGTAGAGTGGGTGTCCCTCCATGCATGTTCTCCATGCTCTAATCCCATGACTCGCTCTTTTCAGTAATAAAGTCTCAAGTAGTCTGATTTTTGAGTGATCCTGTGTGGAGCCAGGATCCTTATGGCTCCCTTCCAATCCAGGATATTCTATGAGTCTAAATCCTTCTTGATATCAAAGAAGAATTAAGGTTTCACAAGAGCATTTTTGTTTCTGGCATCCCCCAGCAACAAGCAGGAGTTCTAGGGATGCTGCCGAGTGCAGATGATGACATACCACCAAACCAAAACAACACTCAGCACCTCAACATTACAGTGACAGAGGGTGGCCAACCACCACCCACTTCTTGAACTCTGCCCTGAGAAGCTGTTGTGAGGTTGGTTCCCTTGGGTCCGAGTCTGTTTCAAAGTAGTGCAGCATCCGAGTAAGACCAGCACCCATCAAGGCAAGTAATGATGGGAAGAGGACTGAAGCACTGTGCAACCACTGCTGCACCTGAGAGCTGCAAGCACAGAGGGAGCTCATTAAAAAGGGTCCTCTTGAACCGCAGGACTCCAGCATTGGGACCTTGCTGTTGATCTGAGACTCAAACTCTGCTCTCCTAACGTGGAGCTGCCAACAGATCAGCAGGGCTGTGTCATTATCCGACATCTGCTAAATTATAGCTAGGATCCAAGGTAGCAGCTCTGGGTCTAGGTGTTAGCAGTCGCCGAGCTCCTAGCTCATAATTAGATACGCAGGGAATATCTTCCCCAAGGCTGAAGGCTGCTATAAATCTCAGCTCTTTATCTCTGCCTGTCCCCTTTTTAAAAACTAAAATGAAAGTATATACGAGAAGATGGGATGTGTCAAAATAGTCTGCATAAACACGGAGTGATTTCCCAGACAGCCTGTTTGCCTAAACTGTCAAAACCACCGGGCTTCATACACAAAACTGTGTACGCAACTGAAGTTATTTGCAAACACTTGGTTATGTCCCTATATAGCTATTTGTACATGTAATTTTATAATATAAAATGACAGAGATTGTACACTGAATTGGGGTAATTGCCCTCTAATTTGGAGGGTAATTGCACGCGGCAATTAAGCAACTGCAGATGCATTCTTGCATGCGTGATTATGAAAGTCGGGCCCTTTGTTTGAGGTTTGGTTTTGTTTTCAAGAACTACCCCTCAAACCACAGCAGCGTTGGGATGGGCGGGTGAAGGAAAAGCAACTGGTGCTCACCTGGCCAAGCAGCTCCCACTGTCCACACGCCTGCAGGGATGTTCAGCCCCCTTACCCCCCCCAGCTGCATTTTGGCTCATCACTCTGTGAGGGAGACAAGGATAGAAACACACACAGAGCACACTGGGAGTCATCGTGTGTGAAAAAGCTGATAAAAAGGGGCTGCTGCCCTCAGCTCTTCCCACCCCATTGGCCCGAAAGTTACATGCAAGACTGCAGCTGAAAGAAATTCAAGTTGTTGTTGATAGCATTTCAGATCACAAAATTGAGCCAGAGGAAGGCTTGCAACTGGGAAAGTTTGGGAAACATTGCTCTAGAGAGACCACCCAGTTGCATCTCTGCAGAGCTTATAATGAATCCACAATTAGTACGTGTTGCTCCAGCGCTTATTCCCTGAGCACAATGATTTCATTCCTGCTGTACTTAAATAATAAGCCTAAATACGTTTTTAGGCAAGGCATCAAACCAGTGATGACATCTGTGGTTAAGCACATAACTGCGCACGAGGATTTAAGAACTCACTGCTTATATCCCTGGCTCTTTCACAAAGCTTTGAAGCAGCAGAGACCCGTGTACCAGAAATGAGCTGCTCTGGCCAAAACTTCACTGCACCTTTGGGCTGGCAGCCCATCCACATGGACGTGGACACTCAGGCACAACCCCAGGCTCACCCCTTCTGGCCACATGGGTGTGAGAGATCCTCTGGGGCAGAAAAGGGCATCCCCTTGGCTAAATAAATATCCTGATTAAAAAAAATAAATAAATCAACTTTTTCAACATGTTTTGGCTCTTGAGCCCGATCAGGTAAAACCAGCCCGTGAAGCACTGAGAACATCACGCCAAGGGAGGATATTACTTTGAATTCTGTTTTCTGTCAATAGATTTGGCATATCCCACGATAAAAGAGCTTGGAGTTTTCTAGTCAATCAATGGTTGTTAATCTATTATCTCAGCATCTATTGCCATGGTAACCTGCAATGATGCCATTGACAACCAGTCTCAAAAGGACAGGAGGCTTTAAGTCATTTTCTTTTAAAATTAAAAAAGGAACTTTAATATTAAGAAATACATCCTCCCTGCTCACCAGGGATGACAACTCAGGGCTTCTATATTCACACCATGACTCACACTTCACAGCTTCCACGGACATCTGTGTAGCAATCCCCTTCCCATATATCTCTTTTTAAACTTGGGCTTAAGTTGGTTAAAAGATAACAAGGAAAGTATTTAAAAGAATTAGGTCTTTATTGCAATTTTTCCCCAAAATTGCTAGTGTTGTTAAACATAGGGAGGTGGTGGAGTCACTGACCCTGGAGGTGTTCAGTGCACATTTAGGGGTTGTGTTGAGGGACATGGTTTAGTGAGAACTGTTGGTGACAGGTGGACAGTTGGACTGGATGATCTTGTAGGTCTTCTCCAACCTTGGTGATTCTACGTTTCTATGACAGGGAGCATGCTTTGTGAGTCATTACCACCAACTTGGGGAAAGGGTGCAGTGAAGATTTAATTCTTCTGAATAGTTTCCCTGGTACTTTAGGTTGAACATTGTGGATGGAAAAAAGATCTACAGAAGGACACACAGAGTCCCAGCTCCATACAAACCCACAGCACCAGATAGGTTCTCATGTAGGGATGGAACTGAGTGAGATGAGCTCACTCAGACACAAAGCATGCATGCACACATGTGCAGACGATGAAATTAATCTCTTGGCCCAAAGGGGAGGATCGCTCAGGAAAAGGTTTTGTCAATCACTTCTCTGGTCAGGCAGAGGGATCCAGAGGTGGGGCTGGCAGGCAGCAGGACAGAAACGTTGCCAACAGTTAATCAACTTTTGGAAGCTGAGCATTTTTTTTTCACTTGAACTCAGATGGTCATTCTTACATTTTATCTAAAGAATAGATATTTTAGTTAGCCATTAGAAAAATCCTATTTTGTATCATTTCGGTTAAGGACAAAGCCAAAATGTAATTAGATTTCTCCCTTTGCATGGCTAACTGTATTTGTCTCCCCAAAAATGTTTTAGTTCTTTAATAAAGCCATCAGGGAGATCAATCAGAAGCATTTAATGCCATGGTGCTTCTGCAGTTCATGTTTAAATGGACTCTGGGTCACAAACGAGGCAATTTAGGTAGCAGTGCTCAAATTGGATTAGGAATAATACACACAAAAAAAAAAGCCCTTTAAAAATATATATACATACACACACACATGTATATATATATACAGACATGGACACAGTGCTCTGTTATGCCCAAGAGGATAAAAACAAAGTCACAGAATCACCTGAGTTGGAAGGGACCCTGAGATGGCCAGGAGGGCCAACTCCCCTGCAGTGAACAGGGACACCTACAGCTCTGCCATGAAAATGAAGCCAGCCACAATCAACACAAAGCACCAAAACTGGCCCCAAGTCACTGTTGGCATGACCAGGAGTGGAGCCACTCATCCCCACATTGTGCAACCACCCCAAAGCAAGTGTGTGTGCAGGATCCTCACCACAAATCCTACCCGATGAATACTGACCACTCCTACACTGACCCCACTCATTAGGGAACACATCCTTACTTCCTCTGTACAACTGCACCAGTGAAATGCTTTGCTCCCTATAGGATTTCCATAAAGGTTAGTCCAATTTTTCCATCCAGACCATGAGATTTTGAACAAGCACACTGTTTTTTGGATGTTTTTCTCCCCTTAAATTTGTGCATTTATAAAAGCATTAAGCAGCCCATTAATTTGGCTCTGGATAGTGACAACTACTCTCTGGCATGAAAAAGGACCCTCATGGGGTATACACTGTGCAAATAACCTACCAAGAACATTGTCTCAGCCCTCAAACTTTCCAGCCTAAGTGAGAAAATATTAAGACTTTCAGTGACAAGATAAAGATATTTCCAACTATAATCCTGGAAAGATTTGGCCAGATGCACAAATCACTAAATAAAATATGCAGTAAGTTCTGAAATGACAGTTAAAAAACATAATCATTTGTTCTCTTCTATGTTCCTGGGGAGACTGCATAAGCATGGGAGAAGGAAGTGAAATCATGTATGTTCGTAAATATCTTCTCCCCACACAGTGAAGTTTTGAAAAGCTTTCAAAGCAAGCCCTACTCAGGCCATTTCCTTCAAGGTAAAGGGATATGGGAGGATCTCCTTGTGGTGCACAGAGACATCAGGAGCAGCAATAACCACAAGGTGCTACCTTTCCAAGCTATTTCACATGTACCTGCTCCATCCCACAATCTTCTTCCTCATCACAGAATCACAGAATATGCTGAGTTGGAAGGGACCCATAAAGATCACTGAATACAACTCCTGGCTCCACACAGAACTAAACTACCCAGAAATCAGACCAAACATCCCAGACTGCAGAAATGTCCTTTCAGAGGTACTTAATTCTAAGGTCTGAACCAGACCAGGGTTGATGTGTCTAAAGCACCACATACATCTAAAATAATGGCAAAACAGCATACCCACTAAGAATTTGGGTACCCAAACAGCAGCACCTCGATTCATAATGTACATGTGGCCCTCTGAGATTTATCAGCAGGGACATTTCAAATATGCTTTAAAATGTGCTGAGTCCACTAAGATTGGGCCCCAAGTGCTTTTCTATTGATTCTGCTTGACATTTCCAAATACCACAATTCCAAATTTAATTCACTGGTAATTGGAAAAACTGTAATGCATGTAAATGGACAAGATGATGTTGGAAGTCCAAAAGGTCAGGCATCAGGAAAGCATGCCCCCAAGAACTAAATGATGTTTGTTTGTCTTCTCGTCACCCTCTTCCACTCGAATAATCAAAAGCTTGAAGTTGGGCAGTTTTCTCAGCAAGATGGAAGAAGAAAGAAAATAAAACAGTACAATCTTTCCTAAGCCATCAAGGCAGGGTTCAAAGTCACTGTTTTAAACTTCATCATCAACCAAAATCCAAACGCGCTGTAGAGATGACTCACTTTACTAGCAGTTTACATGAGTGAGTGGTGAATTCATGAAAGAATTAATCTCAGAACTCTGTCACTCAAAGATTCTTTTTAGGGTGGTGAGACACTGACACTGCTGCCCAGAGGGGTTGTGGATGCTCCATCCCTAGAGGCATTCAAGGCCAGATTCAGGCCCTGGGCAGCCTGATCTGGAGGGGGGCAGCTCTGCCCACTGCAAGAGGGTTGGAAATGAATGATCTTTAAGGTTCCTTCCACCTAAGCCATTCTATGATTCTATGATTTATCTAGAAATCACGTTTCTAAGGTCACCTTCCTGCTGCTCCTTGGCTTTACAGGTGTTTAGCTTCTCCTTACCAGCCAGGTGAAGGGAGGGGAACAGCAGAATAAAAGTCTTACCAGATCTCTCCCTTTCCAGTGCATAAGGTCCAGCCTCAGTTCTACTCTGATGACTAACTCTGGTAGGCTGATCTCACCTGGATTCTCCACTTTATTCTCAAGACAAACTCCAACTTCTCTTTCAGAAAAAAAGAGAAAAGAAGAAATGCTGCAGGATCACACAGAGGATCTTTATGTAGAGCCATGGGTCAAAGCTAAGCCCACAGCTCCCTTCATCCTGCTTGGATTTGCATGGTCAGAGCTTTGATGGATAATTAAGCTCTTTGGGGCAAAGGGCATTCTCCTATTATAAAACATATAGTACAACAAAATTCCAGTATTCATACTTCTGTTCCAGAGCTATAGGTGCTGGCCCAACCTGCAACTACCAAAGCGTGAGCAATCACCAGTGCTCCACACACGTTAGCTCAAAGAGTAAGAACATGACACAAGCACTAGCTCGATTTATAACTGGTGTTACAAGGATGAAGGACAAGCAGTGCATTACCACATCCCAATCAGAATTTCCTCAGCTCAGCCCACAGCACTATGTATGAAAACACTTGAGAAGTCCTTGAAGCTAGCGATATCTTTTACGTTACTTCCTAGATGTTCACATCATTCAGGTTTTGCAAAATAAAATAAAAAAGGAAACCTGAAGCAAAACAAATAAACAGAACACAAACGCACTGCCTTTTGACAGCCTCGTTCCCAGAGTGCGCTGGTATTTCAAGAGTTAACAGGCTTCAACTGAAGAATAAGGAGGCTGAGCCTAGTGAGAAAGAAAAGGGAGGCAGGAAGAAAAGCGACAATCTAGTCTTAGCAATCACACACTAGTCTTAAGCCCTCCAAAAGGAAGTAAAGACATTCCTAAAATTCTTCACAGGATGAGAAGCCAGTTGTCAGCTGAATCAGAAGTCCGATTCTCCAGTCTTTATGCTCCTAATGGCAAATCCCACATGAGCAGTTTCAAAAGCCTCTTTTACAATGGAGTATCTCCCGAGTGACTACAGCACATCGAGGACTTGTCTTGTGTTTACAGAAATGCACCTTTCTCCTTTGTGTCTATTAGAAAAAGCAACCATCAGATGACCCGAGGAAGGAATGTAGCACAATCCAATAGCATCATGCAATTTCCACTGATTGTTTCTGTTGCAATAATGAAAGGCACAGAAGAAATGGCTGGATAAGTGCAGTGATTCTCTAAAGATAAATTAGACAAGAGATGCTGAAGAGTTATTATGTAAAGAAAAAAAAAATTAAATCACCTTATTAGTTTTTATCTTGATCACACTCACTCACCATCATTTGGTTTGCACCCTGAGATAAATACATTTCTGAGTAGAGTTGTCCCAGAGAGCTGAAACACTGCCTGTTCCAGAGGCAGAAACCAATAAAATAACTGCATACTCTTGGACAGATATTCTCCCTCCCACCTTCCCAGTTGTTTTACAGCATTTTCAAACCATAAGAAAGACTGAAACACTTTGGACCACAGTGCACACACGGCATGGAAGCAGAAGCATTTACCTTCCATCTGCGTCCAAGCTTTCTGGATGATGTGAGCTCTACAGCTCCACCCTGGAAACTGGAGACGTCTCCCCCAGTTTGCCCCTTCCCAAGGTGACTAAGCTCTAATATTACATTAAATGACAATGCAGCAATGCACTCCCAGATGATTTCCAAAGCACTGGTAGGTTTGGGAGCCTCCACGATCCCCATCTCTGAAGCTGCTCCTGTGTATTCAGATGATGACATATGAGAGAAAGGAAATAGAGGTGGTCTAGTCTGGACACTGTGAGTATTTGGAATGGTTTAGCACTGGAAATGCACTGAGCACCCAGGTGGTGCAGATATCTGGGACTCTGGGAGGAAAACAACAAAATATGGTTGGCAGTCTTGATTGGAGAACTACTGTAGTGATAAGAAGGTTTCATGCCACTGGTGATTCACCTCAGACTGAGTTTTACTGGTATTGTTCTACTGCCTGGTTCCACCACAAAGCATCAGCTGCCCTAAACCACCTTCCTGACATGCCATGCCTTGCTTTACCTGTCTATCAACAGGCATCAATCTGTGAAGCACTTCAGAAGATGCGGCTCAATTTCCAAACTACCATTTTACACACAAATCTTCCCTCTGTTAAACTGAATAGTCAGTGGAGAGACCTTTCCCAGCATGAGAAAGTAGGTCACACCTTGACAAGGCAAACTATTTCAAACCTTGAAGATATTCGACGTTTCTTTCCCTCTCAATTCTCCAGAATTCAATATGAGGGCAACCAAGGACCAGTTCCTCCTTGTTGAAACTATCCAGCAAAAATCATTCAAATACTCCCTCCAGAAAACGAAAGATGTTCACATTAGGGTGCAGCCCAGCCCTTTCCTTTCTCCTCAAAAGCATCATCAGCAAAATGCAATCATTGCTTATTGATTTTTCATGAATGGGAAAGGTGCCTGCAGGAACAGGTACACACAGCCCTGGCAGCCACATGTTAGATGAGAGATTTCCAACCCCAAACATCTCACTGCCTCCCTGAGCTCATACACACCCAGGGACACAGACGTGCAAGATGCACCCACTTCTCTAATACAAACATACCGTATGAGACATTGCTGTGCACCCACTGGGAGAAGAAATGGAAGACGCAACATCAATGAATTCAATTTTCTCTAAATAAAATAAAACATTCCAAGGAAACGTCGAAAGTTTCCCTGCAACAACAGCCAGTTGAGCAATAAAAACAGTCCGTTACTAGGTTTGAACATACAGCTTTTCAGCCAATTTTTGTGAACTTTGGTAATGTGTTGCAGCTACCCGAGAAGAGCAAACAAAGCGTTAGATAACTTTTCAGAGGGTGCAGGACTGTGCATCTGCTTCACATGGACAAGCAGGTGTATCCGCCCCAGGCAAGCAGCTCCAGGCACTGTGGCATATGGAATGCTCAGCACCTTTCCATATCTTTCATTTTAAGGTCAGAGGGAAGATAGCACCATGGGAGAGTTTCAGCCCATTGACACATGTGGACATTTCCCATGGGTATCCATCACCCTTCAAATGCTTCAATGTAAGTACTCCAGTACATGATTTATGTTATTTAATACAAAACATAATCCATTCTTACAGCTATCCTAGGCATTCACGTGAGCCCAAAGATATGCACTGATTGCCATGTTGAATAAAGACTGGAGAATAATCTTTCTTACCCATCTCCTCTGTCTCAGAGTTAGATCTTACTTTGCAAGGGTGAAGCAACCAACAAAGTTGCAGCAAAAGTTGGTGGGATTCAGGTTCAAAACAGATTAGGAGAAGATGGATCCTCAGGAAAAGGGAAGGTGATGTGGTGAATGCCTTCTTAGAGGATACACTGCTGCAGGTTTACACGAGCTCAAGGGAACACTGGACAAACTTACAGCAAAGATGGGGACAGGCCACTGGGCTGGGTGGGTTTTTGTTCTGGTCCATTCCAGCTAACGTTATATTTGGTACTACTCAGCTCTCAAACTGGAAAACCCCAGTTGCTGAGGTAAGGACACGAGCTGCCTTACAGAGTTTGTCCCACTACCCTTCAGTCCAAGGCTTGGAGCAACTTCTCAGTGGGCAGAGCTTTTGCATGGGATTTGGAACTGTTCACTGGAATTTTCCATCTTAACTACTTTTAATGTTTTATGTGGCAAGGATGCTCCTTGCTCCTTTAAAGAGGAAAGTATGCAATAGTCATCAACAACAATGCAATATGCATTAACAACACATTTTAAATAACCTTTACATTGAAGCTGAGGAAGCGGCCTGTGCTCACCTGCCTGCATCCTGGAAGAAGATGTTGGCCAAGAGTTGGTCAAGTTGTTGGCCAACAGTTTGAAAGGGAGTAAAGATGCTTCTGGAGGGTAGCCAGCCTCAGCTGTCTTAAAAAGGTGCCTTATTTCTTGAGGGGGGTTAAAAAAGCTTAAAACATCTCAAATTGTATAGTCTCCCTCCCACTTTTTCCAGTGGGATGAGGACGACACATTAGTTGTGCTGATATAAGCTACACATTTAATGAAAATTGAACTCCTGTCCCTGTGCCACTGTTTTGTTGGAAGGAGATAAATAAGTTCTTCTTAGAAGAGGACTAGTCCCATCTTTAAGCTATAGCCTTGGGCAGGCATGGATGCAGGTAGGAAGCAGAGCCCCATGCACAGGTGTGAGAAGCAGCAAGAAGACACACACAAAGTCCAGGCAGCAGAATTGCTCGTGAAGTAAAAATAACATGTCCATCCATTTACACTGTACAATCACCATTTCAAAAGAAAAAAAGTGTTAGGAAATGTTTTTGAAGACAGCCAGGAACGTTTTGCAAAGATCGCTGACTCAAGCCCTCGATCTGGCTGTTTAGCTGATGACTGGAAAACAGCCCTGGCCATGTTTATTCTTTAGACAAAGTCCAGCTAAAAATGCATCCAGGCTTAAATAATCTGTGTAACAATGACCTCAGAACCCCAAATACAACATTGCATTATATGCAGGTTTCCCAACAACACAAAGCATTGTCAGGGCTAATCCTCAGCTTTCCCCTTTTGCCGTACACTCTGCCAACACAGCGTTCTCCTCTTTGCACCATCACGGCTGCTTTTGGATGTAATACACTATTCCAGTTCCATCTGCATTTCAATATGGCCCCAAGGGCTTAACGTACATCTGGTCCTCACTGTGTTAGCCTCTTCCAAAGACGCTGGAACAGGGTGAGACAAAGGATTCTCTGCATATCGTGCAGCCCCGAGCACCATCGAGCACAGCCTCCTGCATCCCCATCTGAACCTCTGAGTTCCCCTTGCAGCTCTGCCCCAGCACTGCTTTACAAAGGGCAGCAAATGTCCTCATCCCGGTGTCACGAGTGAGGAGAACCAGAGGAGGAGGCGCAGCTCCATGCCCAACGTTACGCACCGGATCAGGAATGAGCCAGTAGGAACATCTGACTCGGCAATGTCAGAAGATCCCAAACTTTCCATGCAATCCGGTCAGCGAAAGCTTAACTTAAGACACTTTAACACAGCTTGGGAAGTACAGCTGTCGCCCACAGATTTCTGGCTTTATATCCTATCCCTCGCTATAACTGCCCTTGCATCACCCCACGATTGTGGTGAGCATCATCTCTGCTGGGAGAGAACTTGATGTGTTTGTGAGGAATTTTGCAGGGGCTCAGCAACATAGAATGTAATGTTGTTATCTCTCCATCTTAAAAATAAATAGATAATATTCTAAGCAAGGACACATATCAAAGAGCACAGGATGCAGTGCAATGACTCATGCAACCAGCAAAGTATAAAATTGGCTGCATGCATGCCCGCATAGGGCATTCTGCAGCTCTTCCTATAATTAGTCCTTCAGATGCTAGAGGGGAAAGTAACAAATTCAAAGAGGTTCCACTTCCCAATTATTCACATATTTCCAAATCAAATGGTTGTCTGTCAGAGAGCAACATGCCATTGCCCTAGGATATCAAAATGCAAACTGAAAAGTCTCTCCAGGAACAGGATTTGCTTTCATTACATTTATATCACCTAATTCATTTTAAGATTATATATAATTAGTCTCTCTTTCCATTCCTTCTCCCCTCCCCCCCCCATAATTCAGTATTCTCTCCTAAGCAATTTCAGAACATACCACACATGCCAATGGCTCTTCTAAATCTCCTGCCTTTCAAACCATCTGAAGGGGTTTTTTTTAGCATTTTCTTTTTCCTTTAAATCCTCAGACCTTCCAGGTATGCACTACGCTGTGAGCTTTTACTTATTTGTTTAAGCACACACTTCTGAGGAACTTCTACCTCCACTTCTCATTTGCCTGAGATCATGAACTGCCCTCTGTAACGTTTCAAAGCTGGTTCTCATCACCCTTGGACCAGCACACTGCCTACACCTGAATCTCTTCACTTTCATTTCAAATCCTCCCCAGCCGAGCAGCCGCAGCTTAACAGAAACACAGCCCCAAACTCTTTGTAATGCTGTATGCACGCATGCCCACCGTGGCTTTAGCAAGGAAGCACATACCTGCTGCCAAACCATGGACCTGGGAGCTCACAAGGGTTACGGGGAAGCACGATTCCATTGCTCTCCCAGGTGCAGATGAGATTTGTTCTCCTCACACAGAGTTTCTCCTTTCCACCTTGCATGGGGTAAGCTGCTAGCAGAGGGAAGGTGCCCCAGCCAGCTGATCAAGGCATAGTGCATGTTAAACTGAGCAGGTAAACCTGCTGCAGAGTTTGACACAAGATCACAGAAGCAGCCAATCATCAAGGATGGAAAGGTGACCAAGTCCAACCATCAGCTGGGCCTACCTGATCCCATCACTAAACCGTGTCTCTTAGCTCCGTGTTCACACACCTCCTAAAGCCCTCCAGGGTCAGACAAAGCCACTACGCCTGGATCTTTTCAAAGCTGACAAATATGTCACTGCAGCATCATTGCCAACAATGAGCACTTTCCTTGCTGTACAACAGAGTGAGCTCTGCATCCTGAGCAAGGCGTTCAGCAAATGCATGAGGGGACTCCTGAGACGCTCAAGTTATTTCTGACCAGCTACGAATACAAAAGAGTTATTTCAGGACTATTAGTTGTTTGTTTTTTTTAACGAGGAAGGAGGAGGCTCTTTCTCTAGCAGGGAGAGATGGCATTTGCTGCTGCTTCCTGCTGGGCTCCAGCCTTCTGCCGAGCTTACCCTGAATTCAGGGGAAAGTCACATTGATCAGCAGTCATTTTAGTGCAGATCATGTTGGGGCCAGATGAAAAGCAAGGATTTCTGTCAGACGTGAAGCAGCACAGTACTGAAATAAGAAATACACCTGGTGGGCCACCACCATCATCCCACCACCACGGTGCCACTCTGCCCAGCCAGGCAGCTCTCAGTGAAAGCAATCAGCAGGTTTTACTAAGCCAAAATTAGCTGTTTCCCTATGGCAAGGACATGTCACAGGGATGTGATGACTCTTATTGGATTCTATTTCTACCTCCTCCAGTTCTGCTCGTTCCCCACTGCTCACATTGACACGGATGGACACCTGAAATCCTTCCCTTCCAGGGCAGCAAAGCCCGGGTAACTGCACCCTTTTGCAGTGATGGGAGAGGTTATGGTTTTGAGCAACAAACCCAAGAAACAAGCTCTTGGGGCTCTTCCAATCTGTAAAAGCAATTTATACAAAATCCCCCAAGAAAACAAGGGAAATGACACCTCATTCTCGGCTGGTCCCAGCTGTGATCTCTGCAGTGTGCACTGGGATGGGTTCTGCTTAGCACTCGGGCTTTGTGCCTCCTTACATAGCCACGAGAAAAATACTGCAGCTCTGAGCTCGGGTAACTCCCAGCCTGGATGTAGAAATCACTGGTGTTTTGCAAGCTGCTTGCCCTCGACTGGAAAGCAAAGGTGCTATTATCCCTCCCTCCCAGTCCTCAGATATGACTGACACATCAGCTGCAAGAGATTTTCCATATCACGGACTCCCTCTCCAAATTGCAGCCTGCAATTGCTGGTTGCAATCACTCGGTGGTTTCTGTGCACACGAGGCTGCTGCAGCAGCCAAATATCCACTAGCAAACACGCTCATTTTAGAACAACACGGTTTTGTTGCAGTTTACCCTCGTGGCTAAATGGTGATGAAATAATGCAGGTTAAAAATAGGAAGTCCACATTGGCACAGTGATCCAGGAGTAGCTATTACCCATTTAATTCGTATTGCTTTTATTATTTTTTTTTTT
>VXAB01005333.1:0-91495 GCA_013399175.1 Odontophorus gujanensis
GCAGTGGACAATTCAGTGGCAAGACTGGAAGTTTCTTGCATGATAGAGTGAACTGTCTTTGAGATCAGAGACACCTTTATTTCTATTATGTTAGATACTGGGATAAATACTTACTTATTTATAGAATCACCAAGGTTTTAAAAGACCTCTTTGATCATCTAGTCCAACCATCCATCATACAATTTGCTCACTAGCTGAGCAGCTCCTGGCAGAATGGTGCAGTTTCAGAGAAGTTAACCGAAACTAGTGTACCAACCAGCACAATATGTTTGTCTAAGAATAATTGAATGGGTTAATAATCTAGCTGTACCTTTGAATAAACTGAAATATTAAGATGGAATTGCACACTTATAGAACTAAGGACGTCCTTCCACTGGAGCACTATTCACAAAGATTTCACCAAAACTTCCAAATCTCATCACACAAATGCTGCAATACATAATGGATTTTCTGGTCCCAGTCAGAAATTCGTAGGGCACTAGAACACTAGTTCTTATGCTTTAGTTCAAAACTGAGGTTTTTTGCTATCCAATGTGAAATGGAGAATGTTTTCATCTCAACTGGCACAATGCTCCCCTTTTAAATTCTGTGTTTAGGCTGAAATCCTGCAGATTTTTATACATGAGCTAAAATGAAAATAACCAGAAGAGTGCTTGGAATAGTCTAAAATAATGAAATTTTCATACATGTGGTTTCTTTGGAACCTGCATGTACAGTCCCCATGTTTCCTCTCTAGTTCAGAATTAAAAGATTTTTCATTATTAAACAAATATTAATTAGGTCATAGGTTGTTTGAGCAAAGGGAATTTATATATTTTTACAAATTTATTTGAAACTAATTCTCTATTCTCCATTCACTTCTGCTGAATATCTTTGCTTGGATGGCTCTGAAAGTCTTTGACACTTAAACTCCTAAATGTCTTAGTTGTTTTAGAAAGTGAGATTTATACTCATTTGAGTAGTCACTCAAGCCACGGAGCTTACTTTCTTCATAGAAATCAAATAGCTCTAACTTGAATTAAAAAAAAAAAACAAACAAAACAAAAAAAAATCCTTAAATTTTTAATGATTGAATGCCTTCTGATTCTCAAATCCATAGCTACTGACAGAGCTGGTTCTCATTTTATGGGGAATATTGCTTCAGTGACCTGGGAATTCCAGAACCTCAGACTTTACTCTTCATTCTTTATACTCAGATGTCCCTTTATCACCATTTTTATAAAAAATAAAAATAAAAAAATCTGAAAATGTAGTATTTTCGAACTATTTCTAGCTTTGATTATTTTACTAGAAACATGTCTGCGGTATTTTTTTTCCCTCTTTTTAAGAATTAAAAACTGAAGACTGTACATAACAGTTTATCAAGGAAACAGAAACATTTCACTCGTTCTTTAATAATGCATAAGAAATTAACGTTGGCTGCCTAGAACCAGACACAGCAAATTCTAGAACAGATTTTTAAATAAAATTAGATCAGTTCAGCATTTGTTAGTACCCCTCCCCACTTACATTCTTCACCAGCAGTGGATAACCATGTATGCCTATCCTTTCTTTTCTACTTCTAACTGATGAAAAGCTGCTTACTAAAAGATGACAAGGCAGTGAGCAAAATAATCATGCCACTTAGAAAACTGTCTGTCAAAGGTATTTTCATTTGCACTATATTTCTGATTAAACTGACAGTATTATTTAAGTACTTACTCAGACACAAGTGCAGCATTTTATCTTTGGTTACTGCTTTTAGTGGTAGCAATTTCACTTTAAAGTACATAGTCCTCTATGGTAATCACTGACAAAAATTTTTGGTCAGAGTAGCACGTAATTAAACTTACCTGAAAAGCAGCAAAATGTGAGGATAAGGTATATAAAGTTATACCAAAATAAATTTGTTGTCCAGTCCATCTTTTCTTCTTACTAGGCTGTGGTTTCAGCAGATGAGTCCAATCCCTTCTGTATCTGCTCTGCTCTTGGTAATGCAGAAATAGCTCTCACAAGGAAGGGAAGAAGATGAGTCTGATGGTCAAGGTGCAATGTTCTTAAACTAAAACACCTTGCATAATCCCAGTGCTATGTTGAGGGTTTGATGAGTGACACACCTGCTTGTACCTTACAGCCCAAGGATTTTAAAATTAGAATGTAGTACTTTCCCTCTAGGTAAGGCAAATAAGAAGCTCGCTGTTTGAAAAGGTCAGTGTGCATTAATCTGAGCATGAAATAATCAGGAATGGATACTCGTTTACACCCTTAAGAAGGCCACAATCACACATTCATCTCTTAGATATTTAAGTTCAGGGTGGATACGCAATAGAAAGGAAGATTTTCAATAGGTAGTTTTGCTGAGTTCTATGTTTCAGTAGTACAGCTTCTTTTGTGGATGAGAAAATATTCCTTGGTAGTGCTTTGTGAAAGGCTGTGTACTAACCAGCTTGATTGCTAAGAAAAAAAACATTAGCCTCATCCTTCCTCGCTGAATCATATGGATTCTTTGGGGCCCAGTGAAACCCAGAAAAGTGAAACTTCTTTTTCAAAATGGTCACAGAAAAAGCTAGTCATTGTCTGTATTTTCCATTAGATTACAGTGCTTTGACTAGGGGAAGGGCCAACAACCTTTTCATGCCTTCTTCCTGGTGGACAGGCTTCGTTATTAACTCAGTTTTAGGTGTGCAATCTCAGTTTACCAACAGCCATGCAGACTTGGGGGACAGTTTTCAAATAGCCATGCCTATAGAAAGGTGGATGTTTGGTCTGAAAAGTCTCTAGCACATGATTAGAGTTTAACCTACTTTATAACTATTAATAGTGTGTTTTACTAGACTGAAAAATGATTTTGTTTACTCTGTTGTACAGACAGCTGGTTCTACCTTGAATATCCATGTTTTTTGTAACTATCTGAGATAATTTTCATTAAAAATGCCCTTTTAATGAATAAAGAAATAATAAACAATGGTTAATATATTTACAGCAAAACTGAAGTAAATTCAGTTGTCCTACTTGGGCAACTACCTTTACTTGACAACTAAATAGAACTAAAGAGTCACTGGAAGCTCGGGCTTGCTCACATAAACACTACATTTCTGTAAAATGCACTTTCCATTTGTTTACGGATACGAAGACATTCTTAATTCCTTGGTGTGCACAGGTTGTATAACGTATAAAGATTAGAAGTTCCTCCCAAAGTTTCTGAAATTACGGTAACTACGTATGTCATGGTCCAAGGGACTGACGTGTGTGTTCTGCATTGCGCAAGCAGTTAGGTAAGTTGAACACCTGTCCTTGACCTTTCCCTCAAGTGTTAGTAAGGAAGAAACAATTTGTGATTCACAACTCACTTCTGCTTGATAGCTGTCTTTATTAATTTTTTTTTAATTATTTGTATGCATAAAATCATTCTAAGGAATGGAAGAATAAAAGGTACTCCCTGCCTTCTAGAGAATCAGAGAGGAAGAGAGAGGCAGCGTGAAAGAGCATGGTGAAAAATAAAACTGAACCAAACCAGCTTAGCAACTCATTCTGAAAATATGCACCAAGATATGTGTAGATGTGGTAATTAGGGTCACAGTTAGTGGGCAACTTTGGTGGTAGGTGGACGGTTGAACTGGATTATCTTAGAGGTCTTTCCAACCTCAGTGATTCTGTGATTATATACATAAGCCTTGCTTTCACTTTAAGTATAAATAACCAAAGAAATCTGTTTATTGTTTCAGTTTTCAACATCAAAATCCTACATGGGAGAGTGATGCAGAGACATATGCCAACAGGTGGACCTCATACATTCTACGAAGTAAAGAACTTGCAATCAAAGTACACTCATTGAAACAGGTCCTATCACGACACTTCTGTGATTTAAAGGCAATGTTCAGTACATGGGGGGACTTGAACTCCCACAAAAAAAATTAAAAAAAAAAAAAAAAAAAAGGAAGTTCTCATGAGGTTTCTCTAGTAGCATTCATCCAAGACAGCATCTTTACTCATCCAGTTGTTTGTACTTGTAGGGAGGGAGCACTTACTTGTGTATACCCCTTTTTGATCACGTGCCGGCAGTGTGCCCAGGTGGCCAAGAAGGCCAACGGCATCCTGGCCTGTANAGCCAGGAAAGAATGAAGCACCTTCTGAAGGGCTGATGATTGTTTGGTTTTGAAGCCTGATGTTTTGACAGGGGTGAACTTCCTTAAGAGAGCTTGAGTTCTCAAACAGAATTAATTCCTGCACTTCTGAGGGGTCAGAGAAAACCTTCGTTGGGAAACATGAGTACTTCTCTAAATCACTTGGGAAACAATTCATAACAGATGTAATTCTTTGACTGTCGTGTGTTAATGAGCACTCCATAAAGTACACTGCTTGATTTATCAGGTTTCAGTGACCTGTTTGTAAATGACTACTTCCTTCTGCTGGCATTAACGAAGAACTACACTTTCAACACACACTAGGTAAGAGCTGTGGATGGAAGTGGTTTCCTCTTGTTCCGTGCTATTTTATTTCCGTTTGCTTCTGGATTAGGGCATCATTCAACTGCAGATCTGCTCCCAACATCCCTGTGCTGTGTTTGTGCTGAGAGAAGAACAGCTCTGGCACAGGTGCTGCTTCAAAGCAGCACGAGGATGTGGCAGCCCAAATGGGCCCTCAAGACCACGTGCTCCTCTTAGCCCTGACCAAGAAACATTCCACAGCACAAAGAAAACTTCTGTGGCATAATCAGTCATACAATGGCAATTTGTGCATTGTTTGGCTTAAAAATGTTCATTTTGTGGTCAATGGATGTGTACTAGTTATAACCAGTGACCCTCTGGATTTCTGTATCAATTACACAGGCACAAGCAACAGCCCTTTATAATGGATACTGAAATGCTATTGAAAGCTTTTTTCTTTTTTTCCCCTCAAAATCTTTTTTTTTTTTTCATCATGAATTAGATTTGTGTTCCTACAGCTGTCTGGAAATTTACCTTCTGGTGTTTGCATTGTGCTGAACCAGACTGTGACTATGTGTGCATAAATTGCAGAGATGTTTTCTCTCTCATGTGCTGAACATGGCTAGGAGGATGCCTGCAGTCTGGGGGTAAAATCACAGAACAGGCTGGGATCAGCTTTTCTCTGTTTACCCAAGTACAGGAAGTTGGGCACAAGCCCATCAAGTGTTCAAAAATCTCTCACTGAATTATTACCAAAACTTGGATTTTACTGCTACCCAAATTGAGACACTTGTTTCCTTTGGTAGTGAGAGAGAAAAAAGACAGAACAACGTCAAAAAGCAGAAGTTGCAGCTTTGATTCATCTCTCAGAGACTGCCGTTATTGCCACCTCCTGGTGGCTGACCAACCACCTGCAGAAGCCTCACCTCCCAGCACAAGGCACAGGACGCAGCCTGCTCAAGCTTTTTGACATAAATCGTCCTGCCTTGACTTCATGCACCGTACACACGTGTATGGACAGATAATCTGCAGAAAATTTTCAATTCAACCTGCCACACTTGGCTTGAGCTTTGCATACAGTTAGACACAGACATACAGATCTGACATTTAAATGCACATACACCATTTTCTTTCAAAAATCTTCCCCTTCCATCGTACAAAACTTACAGTTCCCCTGGAGCACTGCATGAAAGAACACAGGGTGCATCCTACCTGTATTGCACGTGTTGAGACAAAATGCTGAGACCATGAATGCAGCTTCTACAAAACATTGCACTGAGCGGTGTTTCCAGTTCATTTTGTTGCCTTGATACCACTTTTCTGCATGAGAGATTGCTTCAGGCTCCTTGCAACTCTGCTACCTCTGCAAGCAAATTGCAAATGTTATGGAAGTAACTCAGGTAATGCAAGCACGTTGCTCTGTTAGTTGAGCAGCTGACACACCTTAAAGTCCTGCTTGGTTTGAGAAGCCTGTTGTTATCTGGGCAAGAAGGTTGTGGACCCGAAGTGTTGATTTATGGTTACAAAAATGCAGTTATGTTTGTGAATCCATTTTAAACTTTCACAAGGACCTGTATTGCCGGCAAAGTCTTTGTATGTAAAAATGGATTGTGGGGAGAGTAATGTAAAAGCATTTGAATTTAAAAAAATAAAAGAAAAATGAAAAGGAAAAAAAAAGGAAAAAGAAAAAAGAAATTATGAAAGTAAATGTAAAATTTATGTATCAATCTGGGAGCAGGGTAGGTCTTAAAGTGCCAACACTGCCATCATTCAATCAAAAAATGAGTCTAGGACACCCAACTGCCTAGACTTTGGAGCCAGAGGGGGGCTAGGACAGAGCCAGGCAGTCATACAAGGGTTCCCTTGCCCCTCAGCTCTCTTATTTCATCCAGAAATGTGCAAGCCCTGTGATGTCATGAGAGACAAGGCACTCACTGCCTCTTCTGCTTCTCCCACACTGATAATAAACAAGATTATCACTCCACAAAAATGAACTGCTTTATCTCTAATTCCCAGTGCTGCTGCAATGAATATAATGGTAACTCTCCCTCTGCCATAGCTTCAGGTGGAGGCCATGTATCTGAAGAGCTGAATGATCATCAGTGCCAGCCCAAGCAGTGGACTGGAGATGTTCAGAAGTGTCATTTGGGGGCTGGAATGAGACCACTAAGCTCATTTCATACTAAAGCATCCCCTAACCCTGACCAAGTCTTTCCTGTCCTACTTAGGCATTGGTTCTGCAATGGCAGAGCTGAGGGGCTGGACTCAATGATCTCTGGAGGTCCCCTCCAACCCTTGCAATTCTGTGATTTCTTTAACAAAGATAGGAGATAAAACTTAAATCTAGACAGTACTCTGCACTTCCAGAAATGAAAAAATCAAAATCTTATATTTATTGTTTGATGTGGGGAAGGGGGTGTTCTGTGGAGATCGATATCAATTCTGTCTGATACAAGTTTATGGGGCACAGCCCACATTTGCCTCTGTGCCCTTGTTGTGTGTGTGCTTTGCTCATAGAAACAGGACGGGGTCCCTATTGTGCCTTGTGCGAGCCACTAGAGGCCATCCTATCCCTCATAAAACAGCTTTGCAGGTACAAATAAAGAGCAAGAGCAAGGATTCATAAAAGGCTGATTGAAAACTAGAGATTTTTAAAGCAATTTGTTTCCAGAGCAGTTGTTCTTTGATTGAACTGTGTGAGGTTGGTGTGTTTCCTCTTGAAGCAGCTGCTGTGGGTGGCGCAAAGGGCACTGTGCTGCATGAAGCTGTGTTCCCATTAGCAGTGTCAGTCCAGTGGTCTTTTAGTTGCACCTGGTATTGGTGTGGATACATGGCAGAGTATTGAAACTCTTGTTGTCCAAGCAAGCCGTTTTGTCTTTCTGTTTAACTTCAGATTAAATTCTGTATTGAGTTTGTTCCTCCTCTTGGAAGCTGTCAGTGGGTAAGGACTGAGGTCAAGCAGCTCATGTTAAGGTGTGAAGGAGGCAAAGGCAAAGCTAACGCGGTGCAGTCCTTCTATGTCTTCCCTCCTAGCAACATGCAACACACAAAAGCCTTTGTAGTGGGAGTGGAGGGAGAGGTCAGCCCTTGTCAGCGTGCAGCAGTAAAACACAAGGGATTTGGGCATTGTCAGAGCAATGCAGATTGAGGGGGACAAACATTTACTGTAGGGCAAGAGCAACAAGGAACCTGAGCTCAATCTACCAACTGGACTTCACAGTGTGGTCGTCACATTGCGATTTTGCATCTAATTTTTACAGGCTTAACTTAAATTGCAAATAACTTGCAAACCCCATACTTCCCCTCAAAGGAGCAGAGCCAGTCTCCCATTTTCCCCAGTGTGCAACTGGTATATGGGCAGATGATGTGGTGGTCAAGGAATGAAGCAGAGCTGAAGCTCAGTCCTAAGCACGTTGGTGTTTTCCTTCCACAAGGTTTCCATACCTGCCTAATTAAACATCTGAACGTCTTCAGAGCGCTCCGCTAAAAGCATCCATTTTAAATTAAGATCTTACTGGTGATTTTATAATTAATAAGTAGAAGTGAGAAACTGAAATTTACAGAGAGGAGGTAATTCGTAGGGCGGCGGGCTCCCCTAAGTGTATTTAACGTTCCTTAGCTGAAGGCAAAACAGATCTGGTAGAAAAAGAAGTCCTCATTATACTGTAGACACAAATCCCGTAGTACGGTGGTGGTGGGACAAGTTGGAGCTTTAAATACCAACCTGTGCCTAAAGGCAGAGTGCCAAGGTACAAGTCGTCGACAAGCATGCTGCAGCCGAACAGGCTGATTTTCACACCACCCCCTGCAATGAACTCCGTGTTTGAAGTCTTTTTCAAGAATTTGGGGTATAAATGTAGGTCTTGGTGGATTTGTTTTTTGTTTTTTGGGGTTTTTTTGGAGAAAATGTAATGTTGGAGAGCAAAGGTTTGTTTGCTTGAAAAAGCTCAGTGTAGACTATAGCCATGGACAACTATAAGTGGGAGTGCTGGGTTTTTCTAAGTGCCACCTTTTATTCTTAAATCTTTAATTCTTTTTATTCATTCAGCATCATAATTTCTGTCATACGGAGCTGTTCTTGTTTATTTTCTGCTGGCACTTTTCTTCCTCATTGAATCATTAACCTTGACATCTTTTGTATAGAATACTTTTTTTTTTTTTTTTGCCATCATCTGTAAGAATTAATCTAAGAACACTTTGACTACAGAGTTATAACAGTACAGTTCAAAATACAGGCTGTCATTTGTCTCACCAATGTAGATCTTAGCAAACTTCATCCTTCCATCCTATGGCAATGAAATATAAAATACCAGGTTGTAAGAGCTGATGCAATGTCATCTCCAGGATTATTCTATACCTGACAGAGACACAATGGAATATGCAAGTCTGATCTGAAGAATAGTTCAAGCGAAGGTTGGGTTATTCCACATCTGTAGGGGAGTCTTCTTCATGCAGGAGTATTGTCTTTAGGTCCAAACATGGCCTAGTCTCCTCATAGTTGTTAAGAAGATTTTGGAGGTGAGTTCTACAGTCTCCTGTACGCAAAACTTCAGATGAAATTATTGATTTCCATATACTTAATGGCTTTTTTTTACAGCTTTTACAAAGGAAGTAATGGAAATCAGGGATAGAAGGTAACAGCATAACTTCTAAATCATGCATAAGGAAGAACACCATCAGAAAAGGGCTGCTTTGTGACTGCTGTGGTGAGAATTACCTGCCTCAACTTCCTTATGGCTTGGTATTTAGCAGAATTGAATTAATAAACATCTTTTTCAGGACACCTGTCCAGCTTGTAAGGACGATTTATTGCAACATCTATTTGTTTTCGTCTCCTCCCATGAAAGTCCAGTTCTCACTGGGTAGCAAATAATAGTGGTGTTGTTTCCAGGGGCATCACCCCTGCAGAGCTGCGTTCTCTCTCCAGTGGGAAGAGGAGCACTCAGCACCACCCAGTTGTCTCGCAGTGGTTGCAGAGGTTTTATGCTCAGGGTGCAGGCATCACAGCTTTGTAAATCCAAAGAGCACAATTTCTTTGAGAAGCTTAAAACTGGCTTTATTTGAGATAACAGATTTTCTTTACTAAGACTGAACTTGTTCTATTATTTTTGGCTTCACACTCTTTCATTATGTCTCTGAAAAGAGGAGATGGGATTCTTTAATCCAAGTGCTGCTGGTCTGGATACCTCTGTGCCATGCAGCACTGCATTGCTGCTCCTCAGCAGATGGGACATATGTGCAGAAGATTCTTCTTGTGATTTGGCTTTAGTTCTGCATCCCCTCCTAGTTCCTCAGCCTGTTTTTAGCACTCAGTGGTTTAAAACTAGAATTCCTTCAACACATACACAACTGCGTGCAGCTCTGAGTGGATCTGATGAAGGAGTTGCTATGGATTGAGCGACAGTTGGGTTATCAGGGCTGCCCTCAGTTAGTTCCAGCACTGGTGACCTGCAACCAAGGCTCACAAAGTGCACAAACACATGGACTGTGTTTATGGCAATGTCACGTAGACATCTGGGGGATTTGCATGAAATATCGTGGGTGATGAAAGCTGCAAAACCCAGTAGTGTAGACCATCATGCAAACCCATTTATTTTTACTAATGTCAGATTTCCAGATCTGTGTCAGATTTGTATTTTATTTTTGCGGCCTTCTTATGCCATTCTAAGACTTGCCTTGAACATGTGTTATACTTATGGCAAGTCTGAGTATAAATTAAATGAGAAAACAATAAGTTCCCTAAGCATAAGGGTTCTGCTCAAATAGAACTGAAGTTGTACTAACTGCACTTCTAGGGGATATCACAGAATCCTCCAGGATGGAAAAGACCTCTCAGATCCCCAAACCCAACCCCAACCCACCCCACCATGCCCACTGACCATGTCCCCAAGTGCCACATCTCCTTGAACCCCTTCAGGGCAGCCTGTGCCTGACCAGCATCAGTACAAGGGCTTCTATTTCTTTCCTTCTGCTGCTCTTGTAATTTAAATTTAATTCAGCAAACACAAAGAAAATAACTTGTCGCTGCATGTTTTGTGTTGGTTTTGTCTCTTATTTTCAAGAATTGACTTTAAAGCTTTATTTTTACCTCATTAAATTAAATATAAACACAGTTCTGAGAGCAAGAGTATCCCTAATTTTTGAACGGTTTAAGAAAGGAGCAGGAAATGCACTAAAGGCTTCTCTGCAGCTTCTTATCTCTATTTACTTAGGGGACAAAAGGAGTATCAGAGCATGTTTGATCCTCCATGGCTGAGCAGCAATCTGGCTTGTGTCATATAGCTCTGCCCATAGAAACAGAAGTTTAGTCCAAGTAAATCTCTGCCCCCAGAAGCACACTACATTTCTTCCATTTCAATCCATTGGCTTGGAAAAATCTTGAAGGTAAATCATTTGGGTTCAGTATTGCTTTTGGTTCTGGCTAGATGTGTGCATTTATTTTGAAAGTGGTTGTGCTGAGGCCAGAACACAGTGTTAACAAAAATAATAATACAAAAAAATGAAAGGAAGACAATTCTCCTGACTTAAATTCTCCTGCAATATCTAGAATTTTTCTGTGTACTGGAACAAAAGCACAGGATTTATTTCTTAGAGGGATGTGTGCAACTGTTGATTGCACATTGACACAAATGCCATCTGCAAACAATAGTTCAGCTGCGAAAACAAAACAGAACTGCTTTCTACAAGGAAAAGTTAATGTTTTCTCTTCAAGGAAAAGAAAGTAACTGTCACAAAACGGCAACGTTATAAATTCCAGTATTCATCCTCCATTAAGCTCCCATTGAATCATGCTGTTACATCGTTGTCCTGGCTCCGAGGTGGGATCACGAGTCCCCGGGAAAGAAGCTGCTCCTACAGATTTTAAAATAGATGAGGAATAGCCTGTCGTCTGTGTTGATGTTAACAAATTGTCGGAGACGGTTCCTCCCCTCGCCAAGGGCCAGCTCAGCAGCCGCCACAGTTGTGTTGTACAATGCAGAGGGAAGACAGAGAGGTGAGCAGACCTCCCTGGCCACTCAGTGCCTTTGAGGTCAGCAGGGAAAGGATCCAAAATTGCAGTGAATTTAGCTGGTGTCACCAGCTGAGCAATGCAGATAAATAATGACTTTTTGCCAGAGAATGTTTAGACCCAACAAGGGCCAATTTAGCCAGAGGCAAAGACTGTTCCTTGAACTCCTTTGGGCCATGTCTTTGCACAGATAGATACACTTTCTAGTGAGAGTGCTTCTGATTATACTAATTTCCCTTCCCTGCTACATTTAACCCTGTTATCTGCTCTGCAGTGGGAAGTATTTAAAAGCACTACTTTGTGGACTTCTTAGATAAGAATACAGCTATTGCAAACTGAGTTAACATTACAGTAACCATGCAGATGCAAGTAGTGCATCATATGCTCTTCTTTCTTGGGAGTGGGACCGAGTTCCTTTCTGAGGTTTGGGACACTTGAGAGAAGAGTAAAACTGCTTTGAACCTTCTCAAATGAGTTGGTGGACTCTCATCTCTTAGTGGAAAAGGAAGGGAAGAAGGGAAGGGAAGGGAAGGGAAGGGAAGGGAAATCAGTAACATGACAAGCCCTGTCTTTGCCTTCCTCAGGGTTTTGTGCAGTTCTCAGTGCAGGTTTTTTTCTCTTAATGCTCCAGTGACCATTCTGAGGTCAGAGGAGTTATGTGACTAATTCACTGACCAATTACTAAGAGAATTTATAGCAAAGGGAACAATGGAAGGATTAGGAATCTTTTGTTATCTGGCTTCCTTATTCATCTCTGGTCCTTTGGCTGTTTCTGGGCTTAGGTGAACTCATTTCAGGGTGGAACAAGGCTGGGAAAAGCAAGCTAGTGGTTAGTAGACTTGTGCTAGCTGGGAATTGTTTTTTTTCTCCTTTGTCAGAGCATGATTTCTTTTGCCTGGAGGGATAGGCTAATTTAAGAAAGAATCTGTGAATCCCTTTAATTTCCTTTCTAACCTAGTATCTCCAAGTAGAGCATTACCTGGTGTAGGGAACCTGCTTTGACAAGGGTTGTTGGACTCGATGATCTCTTGAGGTCCCTTCCAACCCCTATGATTCTATGATTCTATGGTCACAGTTCCCCAGCATTAGGCCTTTGGATAGAAAACATCCCTAACTCCAATTTACAGAGTCCCTGTGCAGCTTAGCTTTGACAGCACAACCTCATGAAGCTATCAGGCTTGGCATCTGAAAGATGCTTCTGTCAGCATCTAAGGAGGGAGGAAATATCAGGGGGACTTTCTTGGAGACTTGGCTGAAGGAAATGGACCTCCAAGACGCCCTTAGTTCTTCTGCTTTAGGTACCAGGAGTGCCACCAAGGACTTCACAGTGGCACAATACTAAAGGTCCCTTGGGATTTCCATCTGTGCTGTATAATGGGGACTGGTAAAAAGTCCATTAATTGAAAATCCCAAATAGCAAAGGCTGCTGTGAGACCTCTGGGCTGACTCAGGTTTCTGCATGCTTTTCACTTGAAAAAAAAAATGATCCTCAGAGGTGTTGATTTGTTCATGGAGGGTCGTTTAAGTGTAAAGAGTCATTAAATAATTTCATTATTGAGATTCTCATGTCTTCTAAACATCTTTGAACATCATACCAAATGTTCCCAAGAATATATTTCCACTTAAATAGTCCCTTCTCCTTACTGGGAGGGATAGGAACTTAGCAAAAGAAGAGTATTGGTTTTCTCTTTGAGAATCTTATTTTTACAAAAAAAGAAACAGTATGACAATAGTAAGACAGTGCTCTTACAGAAGGAAAACAGTTGAATTGTCATGTGTGATTTATTTTGGGCTCCAGTAAGTGAAAAATATGTTTTTAAGAGTCTATGTCACCTTTATTTCAGATTTAATTACATTACAGCAATAATGACATTAACAGTCCAGTACTTTACAGGATGCTAATGTCAAGCCTTAACTTTTCCTTTAGCAGCACTTATTTCAAATAATTATTTGAAAAATCTGCTTCTAGATATTTCTAGAAACTTTTTAACCAACTTGTCTGGACAAATTTTAAACATTGATTTCATTCTCCCCACGGTATCCATGCCAATAACTCAAACACCAAACTTTCAAAATGTTTGTTACAGGGATCTTACAAGAGATTACAGAGGAAAATGTTGTGCAGGCTTGAAAGATTTTAGAAATCAATTGCCCCCTGATTAAAATACTCCAATGTTCCTGATCTCTCTCTCTCTTTTTTTTTTTTTTTTTGGAAACCCTAATTCACACAGGGTCAGCCCATCCTAAAAAAATGACAACTTTTCCCACAGCGTTGTAAGCAATGCCATTATTTTCTGGTAGTTAAATCACCGACTGCCAAACAGTGGGATTTTGTTGATGCCTTTTTCCTACCTAATTTTGTTATTACCAGAAACTTCTCTATCAGAAGCCACAGTGAAACTACGTGCAAAGTGACTTCAGCATTTTGAGGATTGTTGGTACGTAATTAGAAATTAAATTCGTGACTTTTTTTTTTAAATGCACATTGGCAAATGCTTTTTTTTTTTTTTTTAAATTATCACATAGAAAAGTTTTGATGAAGGAGAAACTATTTGATAATAAGTGGCCAATCTGAGTAAAAGGAAATTATTGAGAGAAATCCCACTCTTACCTGCTCTTTGAAGGCTAATCTGAACTAGCAGCACCAGCAGCCATAGGCGACTCCTGGGATCTTGTTTCCTCCCAGCCATTCACAGAGCAGTAATTATATTGCTGCCAAACAGGGAAGATCACAAAATCTCTATGAGGCTTGGTTCTATGGGACCTACCCCCAAAACACAAATTTGCATCTGTAGGGTAAACTTAATCTCACAGAACTCGTCCCCTTGCAGCTCGGAAGGACAGAGCTTTGGCATCATCAGTCTAGAGATTCTGCAAGGGACATTCAGTAGATTGGCAGTGTGAGCAGCTAGGGTGTAGAATAAATGATTTAGATTAGGATACTGATAAGAATTGTCTTTACTTCTCATGGTGGCTGCAGCGGAGCAGGAGCTGTTCTGAAGGTCCCTTGGAGCAGTGTTTCCCCATGAGATCATGGAATCACAGAATGGTTGGGTTGGATTGGATTGGGTTGGGTTGGAAGGACATTAAAGGCCACTGCCTTGGGCTGGTTGTCCCTCACCAGATCAGATTAATGGCAGTGCACACCCAGCAGTATGGGAGGGGAATGGCTGGAGCTCCTGGGGAGCTTACCAGGCAAATTGACCCCATATGCCTGGGCACTATAGGGGACGTGAATGACAGGACCATTTCACCACAGCTACTGCTCAGCAGAGGACTCACTTGATGTTTTGTTGTTGTTGTTGTTGTTTTCTTTTCTTTTCTTTTTTGTACCAGGGGAGGTTCAGGTTGGATATTAGAAAAAATTTCTTCTCTGAAAGGGGTCGTCAGGCACTGGCATGGGCTGCCCAGAGAAGTGGTGTTTGTAGAGGTGTTCAAGAAATGTTTAGATGTTCTACTAAGGGACGTGGTTTAGTGTGGAAATATTGGTGGTAGGTCAGTGGTTGGACTGGATGATCTTGGAGATCTTTACCAAACTTGATGATTCTATGAGTCCGTCACTCATGCTCAACTTCTTGCAAGAAATAATGTGTAAACTCTGCAGAAACCCTGAGATCAATTTCACAAAGGGCACTAATTTCCTCCATTTGTTTTGAGTCGCTGGGCATCATAGCCTGCTATGTAGGTGACAAGGCTCTGAAACAGGAGATTTCTGAAAGGTTAGTGCTGGCCCAGTGCAGTCGGGGTGAGGAGGGGCTCGACATTGTCTCCCAGGGGCTGTGGGGTGGGTTCTCTTCCTCCTTTCAAGGTGTAAATAATACCACTAAATCCTGTAACTGGTTAAGAGTTCAAAGGACTTTTCTGAAAGAAAATAGTGCAAATGCCTGGAATACTGTCAAATCATAGTCCCATGGAAGAGGTTAACTCTTTTGCAGGTGCACTGCAAAATGGTCTTTGTAGAGAAGGCAAAATAGTGTGCAGCCAGAGCCTGAGCACCTGCTGAATTTGGGATTCAGAACCACCGCTGGGGCTCTCTGTTTTGCAAACATCTGCTCTTTATCTGTTGGATCCCACTGAAACCCAGACCAAATTTTATGGATACTGAAGTCTGGATCTGATATCAAGGTTTGGGTTTGACGGTGGTGTTTTGTGCTTCTCAGCAATGACATGGTTAAGAAGGCAGTAGTGAAGGGGGCTGGTGGGAAAGCAAATGCTGGTACAATGCATGAGGCATTCTGGCTCATTGCACAGGGGAAAGTATAGCACCTGAGGCATGAAGTTCAACCAGATGCCCATTGATCTGGGTGTGGTGAAAAGCATGAATGTGGAGGTCAAGTGAGATGTGCGGATCCTGTATTCCTGCATTTCTAGCATTGCATTCTTCAGAAGGGCTTTTCCTTTTTGGTGGCAAATGTTTCCTGATTGGGTTTTTCAGCAACCAGTCATGAATGGAGCCCAAGGGATTCCCTTGCTAGGAACACAGGGACCTGGCAGCATGTCCCCACCCCAGGCAGAGGGTTTAATAGAGTCATAGAATGGTTTGAATTGGAAGGGACCCTTAAAGGCCATTTGGTCCCACTCCCTGCGACAAACAGGGACTCTCATGGCTTCATCAGGTGCTCAGAGCCCCATCCCTTGACCTTGGCAGTATGCATGGATGGGTCATCCACCACCTCCCTGGGCAACCTGTTCTAGTTCTTCACTGCCCATATCGCAAAGAACTTTTTTCTTATATCCAGTCTAAATATCCTCACTTTTAGTGTGAAACCATTTCCCCACGTCCTATCACAACAATCAGAGCCCCAGCACATCACTGAGCCCTCCACACCCGGTGTGGAGCAGGAGAAGGGGAGTGACAGGTAATGGTAAATACCATTGGAGAAGTACTCACAACAGCATTCATCAGAGTGTGAGTCACGAGAAAGAGTATTTCCTTGTGTGCTTTTTGGGAGCAATATCATTATTAGTAATCTAAAGCCTCATTACATTCGTCCTTTCTAAACTCTACTCCATCACCTTAAAGGAATTCATCAGTACCTGGAAAAGTTAACTTTTTATTTTGCCATACAGGCAGGGATAAAAAAAGTGGGAAGGAAATATTTTCCTTGTTAGCCATGGCAGGGCAATGCAGCCAGCACCAACTATTCAACTCTTATTTTTCCACTGGAAAACATCATAGAATGAGAGGGAATTGCCTCAGGTTACTCCAGGGGAAACTCAGGTTGGTTGTTAGGAAATAATTCTCCCGAAGTGTGGTGATGCACTGGCACAGGCTGCCCAGGGAGTGGTGGGGTCAACATCCTTGGAGGTGTTCAAGAGCAGCTGAGATGTAGCACTTGGGGACACGGTCAGTGGGCATGGTGGGATGGGTTGGGATTGGGTTTGGGGATGTGAGAGGTCTTTTCCAACCTTCATGATACTATGAGTTTGTTGCCTTTCTCTTCACCAGCACAGCCCAGTCTGTGACATTCTTCCCCTCCCAGGAGCTGCCTGCTGTGGTGCCGGTCCTGCTGGTGTTGATGGATGGGACCAAAGTCATTCCCCTGGTGCTCAGCAGAGTGGGACATGTCCTCCAGGGGCTTACTGCAGGCAGGTGCTCGTGGGAGCAAAGGGTATAGCAAATTTCTATCAGGTTTGAAGCCTGCAATATCGAGATAGGAGGTTCATACAGGAGGGAGCTGTGTGGTTGATTTATCACCGTAATGCAAATGTGTGTAAGTCTCCAACAGCACGGTCCAGTGAAGCTGTAAAGCAGGAACACTGAGAGCACCTTTGATTAAATAAAATAAGATTCAAATGTCAGCAATTCTAAAGATGCTCTCAGCGTGCATATCTATTTCCCACCTGTTTAATTAGGAGTGCATGGGTTGTTGCTCTTAAAAAGAAAGCCTGTACTACAGCATGCTTGCAGGAATCTGTGTCACACGTGAGATATCTGAATAAAGCAGCAATAATTCATAGGGGAAATAAGTAAGAGGGATCAGGTGGGATCAGACTAGGGCCCAGTGCAGTAGTTGGCATCATTCTCACAGCACATTTTCCTCTTAGATTTTTCTCAAACATCATTTTCTGAGCTTTCAGCAGCAGTGTGTTGGGTTTTGCCCATTATATTCTGAATGCAAAGTCAAACATGCAAATCAGGCTGAAATGTTCCATTTGAAAATGACAAGAACTTAACATTTCCATTTTTCCTTTCAGAATAATTTTTGCTATGAAAATTACCACTTGATGCAATAAATTACAAGGAGGATCTAAACGCAGCCTGTCAAGATGACAACAACAGAACATCTCAAGTAACTTCTAAAAACTTCTTAAGCACTCCATTTTCTGCTGATTTTCTAAATATGACATTTCACTCCACATTGGTTTGAGATTGGAGTTTGAAATCAGCGCATTTCCAAGGAAACAGACATTTCAGTTCCCACGTAGGTGTAGCCTTAATGCATCAAATGCTTCAAACCCCAAGCTTTGATTGGGTGGTGCCAGGTGTCCAAAAACGAATTCTGAAATCTGGAATGCACAGAGCAGAAGATGGAGATGTTTTGTCAGTGTTGCTTTGATAACTTTGAAAACTTTCTGCGTGGAAATGAGGTTTGGAGGCAGAAGTGTTTCAGGTCCCTGGCAGAAGTGCCTACAAAACACAGGTGTGTTAGGGTCCCAGGAAATGGACTTGGAGTCTCCCAAAGGACTGAAGAATGAACAAGTGTTTTTTCAATATCCAAATGTGAGGATTGGCATTCCCTGTCTGGAAGTGTCAATGAGAAAATGAGTTACTTTGTTTTCGAATCTTGCTAAACTCTCAGGCACAGATTACTGTGTGAAATTAATGAGTTTCCAGATCAGAAGTGCTTTGACTCAGTTTTAATGGTGGTTGACATAAAAGGGTTATTTGAATTTACATGGATGCCTCCTGATTTTTTTAGCAGTACAACACACAGTACCTTAGAAGAGCGCTTTTTCTTTTCCAGTGTCATTCATTAGTGAATGAAATTCATTCTTTTTCCATTACTAATTTCTTATCTGAAGTTGGAATAGCCCAAGCAGTCTATTCTAATATGGAAATCTTCCAAGTCTCCAGCATTTCTTCTCGCACTCTTTGAACCTGATTAATGTCTTCCAAATGAAGGGAGCAGAACTGGAATGAACATACTGTTTAAGATGAGGAGGTATCATCACTTGTGTAATATATGGCACTATAATATTTTCATCATTGCATAAAATGTATATTTAAATATCCTAATGTCATCCTGCTTTCCTGGCCAGAACACTTTGCTGAGCAGATGCTTCTTAATGAAATCTTTACAGTGATACTGCATCCTTTTAGTTGATTTACAATCAATGAAGACCAGGAATAATTCCAAATGTTTCTTCTCCTGTGCATCACATTGCATTGACTTTCAGCTGCCATCCTATTGCCCAATGGATCCTTTCTTCTGTCCAAAATTCCCCCAAATCCTCATCTGATTCCAGCTTCCCCCACCTTACATTATTTTCTGTAAGCCATTATTTTCTGTAAGCCATAATTTTCTGACGTTCACAGTGCAGCAGTCCTGGCTGCAACGCACACTGTTGGGATATAGAGTTGTGAATCTCTTTCCGTGCTGAAAGTTTGTGTCTGATTGTCACACTTTGCTTCTCATCTCTTGACAAAGTTCTGACCAAGGAGAGAACTTTTCACAGCAGAGCTTTTCAGCTGCACCACTCGCGTACTGCCACATTACTCTACCCTGAGCGTGGTCATCACAGGATTAAACGGGGTGCTGAAAGGATTCCACACAGTCTGAGATCATTTGCATCCCCATGTGAACGACTCAGCTTGTCACTGCCATGCTGTTCTTCAGGCATCCTCCAGCAGCTTGCAGTTGGTTTTGCAGAAGTGGGACACTTCTGGAAGCCTCCAAAAGCCATTGAGCAAATAGGAGCCATGCTGCAGCCAGCTGGCTCTAGGGTTGGGATCTGGCCGTTGATGATTCCAGCCAGGACTTGCCTGAGGACTACAGCCAAGTGCCACCCAGGCATTTTGCCACAGCTCTGTTTGATCAGGGCTGAGCTGTCTGTACCTTCAGGGTGAGGCTGGAGGCTGAGTGCCCTTTGTCCACTTGTTCCAAGGGCTTTGTTCCCAAGGTGTACGGCAGCTTCAGAAGGGCTCAGGTGACACATAGCTCCGTGTGAGAGTGTTTTGTCTCTAGGAACAGAGAACCTGATGAGAGCTGGGTTAGCAGCACAGCACCTGACTGCAAAGTAATGGGTATTGACAGAGCAGGTGAAGGCTGGGAGCAGGAATGAGAGCTAGCAGAGTTTAGGGTTTTGCTGTAGGTCAGGTTCTGGGTCTGCAGGAGGGGGCAGGAGGAGCAGCAGGGTGTACACGTACAGCAGGGAGAAAAGCAAGAGCACAACCTGAGCAAATCCCCTCCTTGGGTATAAGAATCACAACCAGAGGGCTGAGCAGCAGACAGCTCCCACTGAGGTGGCAGGAGAGATGTCAGCTCGTCCGACTGAGTAATTGAGCTGACAAGATTAGATCATCTCTTTGATGGCCTAATTGAATTATGAGCATTTCTAAAAGCTTTGCTCAGTGCCACTGATGAATTTTGGTTTTGCACTGAGCCAGGCAGATGAGGATGCTGATACAGGCAGCACTGCACCCTTTCTGTGTGCTTTCTGCAATGCATCAAGTCACAGCATCAGCTCAACAAGGAGTTTTGACACTGGTTTGCACAGGTCCTTCTCCATTTCCCCTCACTGGGAACTTGCTCAGCACCCATCCTTGGAGGTTTCTGAGCAGCTGGTGGCTGGTACGGGTGCTATCTGTCAGGTCATTTCCTGAGGAGTCTGGGAAACTAGTGGGGAAGCTCTTGAGGCTTTCTGGGCCTGGGCTATTTTCTGCCATAGAATCACAGAACTGTAGAATCATTGGATGGTTAAGTTGGAAGGGAATTTGAAAATCGTCTAGATTCAACCCCCCTGCCACAGGCAAGGCTGCCACTAAATCAGGCACTAGATCAGGTTGCCCAGGAACCTGTTCAGCCTAAGTTCTCTGTGCTCGTATCTGGGATTGCCCCAACCCAAGTGCAACAACTTGCTTCTGGCCTTGAACCTCATTATGTTTGCATGGATCCACCTTCTGAGCCTGTCCAAGTCCCTCTGGATGTCCAAGTCCCATTCCTCTATTGAATCAACTGCACTGCACCTCTTGGGGACATCCACAAACTCGCTATCATCCCAATCATCATTCTTGACTTTTTCCTAATCTCGAGCATGGCTGGCAGGAAAAGTGGGAGCAAGGCTGACTGGAGGGAGGTGTGCAAGAAATGAGCTTGTTGCATCAGTGAGTGCAGGAGAAGTACGGGTTGCCAGCTATAGAACCAAGAGTGTCACAACGATTGGGGCCAAGAGGAAGTTTGTTCATCTCGGTGTATCACTGCACAGAACACAAGGCTTGGGATATCCTGTGGTAACCCGTGTTTGTGCTGGGATGAGCTTTGTTTCTTCACTCGCTTCCAGATGTAGATTTATACACAGCTCAGAGGTTTCTCCTCCAGCTCATCTGCTGCCCATCCATCCCCACAAGCAGCCAGCTCTTTGCAGAGATGCTACAAGCTTTTAAAATGCCCCCACCTCCTTCTGGCACCAACACGGTAACCAAGGCAAGACGCATTTCCTAACATGTCCCTACAGTACAGAGCCAAGAAGTTCTCTTTCTAGGAACAAAGTTGGTATGTGGAACACTTAATTTAAGTGCAAAATGTCCAGATGGATTTTGACAACGCCCTTGATAGCTCTTGCAGTTTGTCATGGCTGTAATCTCAAGACAAGAATTTGATAGAAGATCAGCATGGAGTTTAACAGCATAACAAATGACAAAACTCATCTTCAGAAAATGACACCTCGGGGTAGATGCGGTCGATTTCTTTCAGAAAGGAAAAGCATGGGTAGGAAAGATGAAACTTATCAGAAGAAATCACAAAATTCAGATTAAATTTTTGTGGTTTCACACCAGTAAAGACATGACATGTCGTTCCCAGGCACTCTGTGGTGGTTAACAACTTGATGGGGTAAGAAACCAACGTGATTCTTGAGACCTGAGGATCAACACCCTGAACAAATACGAGCGGATAAATTTATGCTCTCTGAAAACAGCGTGTTCCTTGTTCTACAATCCCTTGATTCGTGTCTGCAGAGGATGAGGTGTCTTTACAAGGCAGGTCAGGGTTTTGCAGACTGACTGGCACTGATTGAAGGGCACTGTGTACCCAGCAGGATGCACAGGCTGGGCTTGGGGAAACACAACAGAGCTCTCTGCCAGAGCAGGATGTGGTGTGGTGCAATGGGGTTGACTTTGGGTTTCCTCTTCTGCAGGCCCTTTGGCTGAACTCAGGTCTCACCATGCCCCGAGTTCCATACACACGTTCTCATCCTGCTGATGGCAGATGCTCTCCAAATTTCTCTTACCCAAAAGTGAGGACCAGTCACTGCCTGAGCTATATTTTCCCATTCTTCAGGATCCCTCCAGCCTGATTTTGTTCACAATTTCACTGACACAAGTTTTCCTACCTTATGTCCCTGCATTCATTCTCCTGACACCCATTCCCATGTTCTTCCTTTAGTGCCCACTTCCACAGCTCCCTCCTCTCCATCTCTCTGCTCATTCCCCTTCCCCTGTGCTCTGCCTTCTGCCTGCTTTTCCCTTAGGACCCACTCTCCTACCCACGTCCTCCTCAGAACAAGCCTCCAGGCCACATCCACCACTTGGGAACTGCCATCACGTGGGACACCTCTCTCAAAGACTTTTGTCCTTGGGAAAAAAAGAAAAAGGCTGAGCAGAGGTGTCACCACCCAGGGAATGCAGCAGCCCCATTTCATTTGCTACCTTGCATTCTGTCTGGCCTTCCCCCGCGCTCTGGGCTCTCTGTTAGGGATGCAGCATGACAAAGGTGACAATGCAGGCAGCTTGCAGGCATGCTGCTGCCTCTGTCAGCAATTTATTGGTGGAGGTCACCTCTGTTCTGGGCTCTGGAAGTCATCCTGGAGAGCCCTGCAGTAAGCCTCACAGCTGCTGGACCTCAGCTTTGGGACCACCTTGTAGGACTTGTGCATTCCATAGAACTGTGGAATCACAGAATGATTTGAATTGGAAAGGACCCTTGAAGGCCATCTGATCCCCCTCCTCTGCAATGAACAGGGACATCCACAGCTCCATCAGTGCTCAGAGCCCCATCCGCTGACCTTGGCTGTCTGCAGGGTTGGGGAACCCACCAGCTGGACAACCTTTCCCAGTGCTTCACTACCCTTATTGTAAAGAACTTCTTTTTTCTATCCCATCACAGACTCCCCACTTGTAGATTGAAAGCATTTCCCCCTGTCCCATGGCTTAGAAAGGAAGCCCCCAAGGCGAATGTTCCCCTGGAGTCACCACAGCAGCTCTAGCTCCTACAGTCATTGCTGCTGCCCCTTGCAAGAGGCAGGAGGTGAGTATGAGCAGTGTCCATGAGTTCAGAATGGAGGGCAAAGTTTGGGTGTGGGGGGGAGGAGGAAGGTGCTGCAGCAGTCACTGGGTGCTCCCTGCAGTGTGCACCACGCAGGAGATGTCTGTGCCACGTTATCAATTCTGAGTCTCTCTATGCAAGGGGAATAATAATGAGACTCTTGTAAATGCTAAAAAAGAAATGTCTTAACACTAATTAAACCTGCTTATCCTTCACATTTAGAGCTGTTAACACCTCAGCAAAAGGTATCGCAGGAAGACTATGTTTACTTGTCCCTGAATGTAAGGACCTCTTCTTTCCATATTACATGACAGAAGAGCAGATGGCACATGAAGATGGAAAGAAGACTGAATGTTGCCCTGCGTGTGATCTCAGAAGTGAGGTAGCTCAGCTGAACAAATCATTAATATTTAAAGAACAGCAGGACTGCATCAGGAGCAGTGCTGCCAGTGACATGAAGGTGAGGACAGCCCGTCCCAGCAGCAGGACAGTCCTCCAGGCTGGGAGAACACATCCTACCAAACAGTGCTCTGCTAAAGCATTAGTGAGCTGAGCACCAGCAACTTTGTGCCACCTGTGGCCATGATGTGGCTCAAAGCTTTGCATGCTTCTGCACTGTGCTGAGACATCATCACCACCACTGCAGGAAGCTGGACCAGATGGCCTTTAGAGGTCCCTTCCAACTCTAACAATTCTGTGATTAATTAGAAATTGATCTGATCAAGACAGTGGATGAGGGAAAAGCTGCTGGCATGGTCTACCCAGACTTCTGCAAAGCCTTTGGCACTGTTTCCCACAGCATTCTCCTGGAGAAGCTGCAGCCCATGGGTTGGACAGGCACACACTTTGCTGGGTACAAACCCCACTGAGGGCCAGACCCAGAGAGCGGTGGTGAATGGAGGTGCATCCTGCTGGCAGCTGGTCACTAGTCTGCTCCCCCAGGGTTGGTGCTGGGGCCTGGACATGCTGCATCAATGGGCTGAGGCCGATGGGATGAGCCCATGGGGTCACCATCCCTGGAGGTGTTTAAGGAAAGGGCAGACGTGGTCCTAAGGGGCATGGTTAGTGGGCAATAGTGGCAGCAAGTGGATGGTGGGAAATGATAATCTTAGAGGTCTTTTCTAACCTTAATCATTTGATGATTCTATGATTCATCCCACCTCAGGGAGGTGTGGGCTTTCTCGTCGTGGGGGCAACAGCACCAACTCCTCAAGCACCAGGACCAGCACTGGGTGCTGAGCACTGGGAGGATGGGTCCCTTCCCTCCAGATCAGCTCACAGTCCTCAGTGCTTCTCTGCAAACGTGCTGATATCTGCCAGGGAGTCTGGGGACACATGGCTGCTCTGAGACAGCACCCGTAGGAGAGGTGTTAGGAGGCTGTTTCTTAAAAAATCCCCATCTGAGCCTCAGCTAAATGCAGGGCTGAGGGGTTGAGCTGGGTGGTTAAACACTTTGTGTTCATAGGGCCACCAATCCGTCCCTCACTTTGTTGGCAGTGTGTCTGATGGCAGCTTGGAAAGCAGTGGTTCCTCCTGACTGCCCAGCACACCAAACCATCAGCATCCCCAGGCTCCTGGGGACCATTACCTCTGGATTTGTTCCCTAAATATTAATCATATTGCTCCCTTTTGGGCGAGGTGCCTAAAACAACAGCAATAAAACCCCCAGCAGAATCTCAAAACTAGCACAGGACTGGATTCCTGAACTGACTGAAGATGGATGTGATATCTGTGGGCCAGATCCCGCATTCTCTGGCCTTTATCCAGTGGATAAGTAAGCTGGTGTTTCATCTCCGGCCACTGAATCACCCCCATTAAAATCAATAGACTAATCTCCTTAATTGGGAAGATATAGTGCCTACCTCTGCATTCTCATTGCTGCCCTATGACAAAAAGCTCGACTTCACCATTTAAAAAAAAAATAATGTCAGCCCCAAAAGGATAAGCAAAATTGACTGAAATCATCTTTTCTCCCCCACATCTGACTCGTTGGCAGGAGGTTGAGGCTGCAGAGAGCAGGAGCTGTGCTGGCAGCATGCAGCCCTCGGGTGCTGCCCCCAGCACTGCACTCCAGCTTTGGGAACAGCATCGCTAGGAGGGTTCCAGCAGGGGACAGAGCTGTGAAGTAATGGGGTGAGGGAAGGAGATCATCTGGACAGCTCTGCCCTTAAAAGAGTTTGTTCCTGTTACAGATGAAATGGTTCAAAACAAGCTAAGCTTTGGAAGGAGCAAAGAGACACTGGTTTGATGTGGTTTTGTTTTTTTCTATTTTTATTTTTTGTCAAGAATGGAAAAGCAGAGAATGGATGTGATGCAGTGTAGGGTGGCTGCAAATAGCTGTGTAAACACAAGCAGGATCACACTGCTGCAGGAATACTGTGCGCCTTAGGGCTGTGCAGCCTGCAGCTGCTCTTCCAGGAGAGCCCTCCCCCAGAGCACAAAGGTTTTTGTGGAATTACAGCAGCCCTCCTGCTCAGCCCAGGTCACCTCTGTGCATCCACATCACAGGATTCCATGGGTTCAGGCAGTTGTACCCTCAAAGCTCCCCTGAGCAGCTGCAAAACAAAAGCACAGTGTGGATCTGCCTTTCCAAAGCAAAGCTGTACTTTGTTGTCCAGAAATGAAGTTGGCCCTCACCATACATCCAGCCCTGAGGGCCGTTAGAGAAGCACACTGTTTCCTGCTTTGTTGTTTTTTTTTTTTATCTTCTTGATTTTGATTTGTTTTAAAGCAATTAGAAGCAGACACCTTTGTATCTTGAAGCAGATACAAAGGTGAACCTTGTGAGCTTTTAAAAATAGCAGGATCTGGGGCTTGTGATGGGGAAAGCAGTACTGCTCCAGTAGTGATTGCACACGCAGTCACCCATGTGAGGAAGGGGTTGTGGCAGAAGATGAAGAATCCAGGTAGCTCTGGTTTTCCTGTGTTTTTACAGTGGATGATATGGAGATGGTGCTTTGTTCCTAATTTTGGTGGAGGTTTGGGGTCACGGGATAGCAATCCCATTGAAACTCAGGCTCTGTGTATACAGCACCTAGTGCACAGGGACTGAAGCAGATCTGCTGCTGGCACCTGTGCTAAACATGGAGCATGGGAGGGTATCCATGCTGGAACACTTTCGGTGCAACCCCAAGCCTGGGGAAAGTGCTTCTTGCAAATGCTACTTCTCCTAAGAGTGTGAACAGGAATAGCTCTGGGTTGTGAACCTGAATTAGGTGCCAGGAGAAGGTGAGCTCCCCAGAGGAACCGAGCAGCTCTCTGCTCTGCCATTGCTGGCAGCCTACAGGTGAGAGCTGGTCTAGTTTCCAGCTTTCACATCTTCTTTCATTTACATGGATAATTAGAGGAAATGAGACAACAACACAGCTCCTCAGCTTTGCCCTGTGCCGATAGTGGAGCTCTCCCTGCAGATGCCATCTCCATCTTCTAATTGAGCCTCAGCTGTGCCTGATCCAACCCATGGCACTAGGGCAGAACCGAGCCCAGGGCAGGGGGGATGCCAGTAGAAAAAGCAGCATCCCCTGTGCTGCAGAGCTCCAGCTTCCAAGCAGGGAAGCATATCATAGCCAGACCATGACCCTTCCTGCAGCAATTAGCTGAGAGAGGAGGACACGGCTAACGAGCACACAAGAGCTTATCTCTCCCGGCAGGCGTGGACACTGACTGTAATAGTCTCTTGGCACACAATGAGGCTCAGTATTGATTTTGGGAAGGCCAGGTGTGTGCACTCGCATAAAAATCAGAGGGGGAAATGCTCGGTGCTCCTGCTGCCCATTGAGGTCTCTGGGGTTGATCCTTCCCATTGCCCAGCACAGCAGCATCACTGGGTGGCATTTGCTGCAGCTGAGGTAGGTGACATCCCCTTGGGCTCCCGGTGGGCTCAGTCGGTTTTTTTTCTCATGCCACCCACCAATGTGGGCTGGAAGATGGAACTGAAAGCAGTTGACGTGAGCTTTTCTGCTGCTGTACCTGCAGGAGACCGGGACACAGCTCTGAGTCAGATAAAAACAACATTTAGCAAACGCACCAGGCCCAGGCAGAATAATGAGCCTCTGCAGTGACTGTTTCTCTCAACACCTCCCACTGCAATGTCCCCACTGCCCAGCGTGGGGTATGTGGGGTGGGAGCATCCTCGGTGCTGCCGTGCTCCCCAGCAATTCCTGCTGCAACCAATTCAGACAAGCCCTGGCTGCATGGTTCTGCCCAGCCTTGCACCGCAGCAGACTGTGAGAATGCAGCATAATGATTCTTCCCTTGGCAAATCCTGCCAAGGGCACTGGAGTGTCTTGTGAACGAGGATAAATGAGGCACCACGATCCCCCTACGAGGCAGAGCAGATTTCTTCCCATTTTGTAGATGAGGCAAAAGGCACAGAAACGTCTCCAGGAGCTCGGGAAGGTCACAGAGCAGGGAATGGCACCCAGGAGTGTTGGCTCCTGATCTCTAGGTTTAAATGCTAAATCCATCAGTTTCAATGAGCCACCACCGAGGACTGGTCTCCGTGCATCCCTTGGAAGACGCCAGGGCACCAAGAGAAGAAGGGGAGAGGGGTTTGCAGCTTCGTTGCCATTTGTCTGTCAGCTCAGAGCATGCACACATTCGGATATCAGAGCTCAGTGAGCTGATAACCACTCATTTATTAATCTCTGGTAACTCCATCTGCCCTCTGAGCCCCGAGCACAGAGCAGAGGTGATGCCCTCAGGTCCTGAAGATCAGTTTATATTTCCAAGTGTCAGACCCTGACTCATCCCACGGAGCCAGTGTTCCTTATGATAAATGTTCAGTGGATTTTCGATGGCATAACCAATCCCAGCTCCCTGCCTACAGCCCTGTTGGCTGTCACATATCCCCACACTGGAGAACAACCTGTTAATGTCCGTGCTGTGAGCTGAGCAGAGGGCACATACACGCCCAGAGGAACCTGAGATTTGCACTCTGGAAAGTTCTGCAGATGCTTCATGCCAGTGCTGATATTCCCTGGTATGAGCACACTCAGTAGAGGAAGAGCAGGACTGTGGGTACTCGCTTTTGTTCACAGTGCAGAAGGTGGGAATCAAACTGAGATGATTGTTCAGGGAGATCTCACTGCAGGGAACGTACTGAAGCCACAATGGGACCGACTCACACGGTCCCACCTCAAAGAGACTAACAGAAATGAAGAGCATGGAGGGATGACGGCCACAGCCCGGCTGCTGACCCAGGACACCACACTCCATTAGTCCCAGAGCATCACTGACCACGAATGCTTTCATTCTGGCCTTGCAGGTTCTGCTTCTCAATAAAAGCCAAAAGCAATTCATGAGCGTGTGGGCAGCAGGGTGAAGCTGGCTTGGTGGGAGCTGGTTGGTGACTGTGCCCTGTGCTCTGCTGGGGAGATGTGGCTTGGGGGCAGCTGAAAGCAGTGGCCCCATCTGGGCAGGGACAGCACACACAGATGTCCCATACACCGGTTTGTGTCACAGGGAACAGGCTTCAGCTCCCTTAGAGTCCTAGAATCATAGAGTGGTTCAGCCTGGAAAAGACCTCTGAGCCCAGCGCCAACCCAGTCCCACCATGCCCACATCCCTCAGTGCCACATCCATGGGGTTCTCAATCACCTCCAGGGATGGTGGCCCCTCTGGACAGACTGTGTCTGGGAGATGAAGGGCAGGACCTGCAGGGACCGGGATGCACTGGGAGTTCTGGGGATACAGGATGCTTGTGACTGGCACTAGATTGTCCTATTCGTACCAAAGCCAAAGAAAAAGGAGAGGTGCACTCCTTGCTTGACATATTCTCACTTTTATTAGGCCACAGTATGGTTACAAACTCGCTCTGCTCCTCTGCCTGCCCCAGGTGTCCATGATGGGCAATGCCATTCAGGTGCTTTTTCTCCAGGCACATCAGGGTGACAAAGCCTTACAGCATGGTGACCTTGAGGCGATGACACAGGGACAGAGCTGCCCAAGCAATGGGATTCAGGATGGTTTGTATGCTGGCAGCAAGCTGGAACAAGATGGAACAGAGCCAGGCACAATCTCCAGCACCATCCCTGCTGACTGCCCCATTTCTACATCCGTGTGCCAGTGCTGCTTTGAGACGTCCAGAAAGAGGATGGTAAATATCGAGTCATGCCCCCAGTGGAGCAAAGGCTGTTTGTCACCATCATGGGGACTCACCTGGAGTGGGCAAGCAAGGTGGCTGGTACTGGCCTCACTGTCTTCCTTTCTTCTTTATTGATTCAAACAAACCCCAAACACTGAAGGGTAATAGAGGTCCTTCTGCCCCAGGAGCCATCGTGGTACTCAGAGGAGTTGGGCTGTGGCATCTCAGCATCCTCCACCTTCATTATTTGCACAGAGTGAAGGGAGATATCCCAACACAGAGCTCTGGCTGTGCAACACCCACTGGGAAATGTGCACTCCGAACGGAGAGAAAACAACCCCCATGATTCACTGACAACCATCACCCTCCTTTGAGCAAGACACCAAGATCTTTGTTCACACCCAGGAAACCCCATAGGAGGGTGTGGGGCTGCCCCACTGAGGAGAGGGGTGGGCAGCTCATCAGGGCAATGGAGAGCAGCTGGGCCAGCAAGTACAAATGGCTGGGTGCTGGGAGCTGGGTTAAGCCAGGTTGGTGTAGTTCAGGCTGTGGGGCTGTATGGAGCAGTCAGCTAAGCCTTGCACTAGTCCAGAGTGGGCAGAGCTTCTCCAGGTGCTGTAGGGTGGCTTCTGCTGGGTGGTGTTGAATATAATGTGAAGGGTGTCTGACTTTTTTTCTCTATCTAGGGACAAATGGTGACCCACAGTGCACCTGTCTCCTTCACCAGCAAGTTCCTGCACCAAGTGCTTCAGCTGGGCTTGGTCAAGTCCATGGTAGGTGCTGCTCCTGCTGCTGGGGTGGTTTGAGGGTGATGGATGAGTGGTGAGGCCCTGATGCTAGCTGTTGTTTTGGTTTCTCTGTCCTATCTGTTCTGCTTTTTCTTTCTGCTTTTTTGGCTCTTTCACCTGCTCTATGCCTCATGTTTGCTCATCCTTTTTTTCCCCAACCCAGTTTCATTTCTACTCAATTTGTTGGGTTTTTTTCTTGCTTTCCTGCTAGTGGTCACTGCACTGCAACATTCCCATTTCTCTTCACTGGAGGAAATGGGAGATCTCTGGGACAAAATGTGTAACCCAACTGCTGCCTGTTGACCTGCCTGAAGTTGGTCTCAATCATAACATCATGCTGGGAGGGAGCAAGGTTTAAGGGTTTCACTGGGGTCTCATGTTACAAGTATAATTCTCCTCGTGTTTGCAGCTGAAGATGCTTCAGAAAGTATCAGTCTGGGTTGGATTTGTGGTCCCTGTGGAGGCCATCATCAGCAGAGTCTGCCCTGTGCAGTCTCCCTGTAGACCTGCACGGTTGGCCAAGAAACGCCGTGGGCGCCTGACGCGTCTCCTCCTTGCCTTCATCCCCACCAGGATCCAAACAGTCCTGGGCCACCTGCCCGCAGACTGGGGCCAGAGCAATGTACCCAAAGGTATGAGTGGGGACCTCCTGGGGCGCTCAGAGGCTTTGCAGCCCAGAAACACTGGTTCTGGGGCTCCTGAACTGGGTGGTGAAGTGGGAAATGCATGTGTATTTGTTCTGGGTGCATTGTGATTGCACCTCCTCTGGATTCTTGCAGAGGTCCGAGAAGCTCTGATCCATCCATCCAGCAAAACAAACAAGAGGAAGCGGGATGATGTGGCTCTGGAGGAGCAAGAGTCCTGGGTGGTGGCTCTGGAGAAGGATCTGCCAGAGGATGACCCAGAAGACCTCTCATATGAGGTATTGCCCCTCAGGGGCTGAGCAATTCACAGAATGTCCCCGTGTCTCCCTGGTGGACTGGTATTGCCACTGTGCAGAGAGCTGTAAGGTGGTTTCCTTTATCATAAACACTTTTGGGGCTGCAGGCTGTCCGAGGAGCACTTGAGCACCATGTCTTCAGTGTTGGGTGCCCCATTCATCCCTTATGCCAGAGCTCCTCTTTGGGTGGTGTCCCTGCAAAGCAGCACCTTGGCCACCTCTGGCAGCTCCCAGCCCTGTGGGGAGAGGATAATGCATTTCTCAGGATCACCTCCTCTCATTCACAGCCCTCAGAGGTGGATACAGACACCGAGGAGTACAAGTCCCAGAACAACACAGAGACAGACCTGGAGTTTGAAGAGCATGAGGGAGCCATTATGTTGAAGGAGTTGTTGAATCTCCAGGTGAATGGGCAGCAGACTTGGTCCTGGGGGGGATACAGCAGTACTCAGAAGGAAGGACATCTTCAGTCCCTCCTCCCTTGGCTGCAGAATCACTGGTTTTTCTACGCTGCCCTTCTATGGAGCTGCAGACTGACCATGCTCCTTCTCTGCAGCTGGATGGTGCCCAACCCAGTGGGAATGGGGATAACCCTGAGCCCTTGGCCAGGAGCTCAAAGCAGGGACCAGAGGACCCAGCTGCATCCAGCAGTGCAGAAGATGCTTCAAATGATGACAGTGGTGATAGTGACACTCGGAAGCTGCAAGATGAGAGCAGCAGGGATAGCAGTGAGTAAGAGGTTGATGTGGAACATGAGAGCAGCAGTTCCTCACAGTATGGGGTAAGAATTCATCTGTGCGTGTTCTGTCTGCCCTCCTTTATTGGGAGAAATGTCTCTCTGAACGTTGATAGCTTGGGATGTCTAACTGGGAAGGTGTCCCCAGGCTCTGAGCTTTTGGGGCAGCTTTCTTCCCAGTGCCATTGTGTGAGGAAAAGTGAGGGCCGTTAGGGCTGTGACCACACTTTGGATGAGGGAATAGCCACAGTTCCAGGCATGATGTTGGGTGTGCATGGAGACCTTCCTCCCCTGGGTGCCAGGACTACCAAATAACAGCATGAGATGCTCAGGGGGTACTTGGGAAAGCTCTCTGAGCCAAAACCAATCACACATCATGAGTTCCTCATGACTCCTGTAGAATAGGAAGGCTTTGTGGGAGAGTCATCACCACCAGCAACTTTGCAGTGAGTTCTTTATGCTGCTCTATATCCATCTGTCCCTGTAGTGCTGGCTGATATCCTCCCAGTTCCTATGGAACCGGTGCCCAGCTCACAGGAGAGTGAGAAATTGTGGAGTCTATCAGCTCAGCCCTCAGTGTGAATGCTTGCAACCATGCTCAAGGTTAAATTTCCCTCCTAGGGTCGTCAGGAATTCTGATCCATGTCCCCAGTCTCTGCTGTGGCTGTGATGTGCCTGGCTCTTGCTGTGCTGTAGTGTAAGCTGTCCATTTAATGATGTTTTGTTTTTTGAACTTAATAATAAAGTTGACCTATCTTTTTCACGTGATTTGAGATGTTGTTGGTAGCTGGAACTGGTATAGCCACATTGCTGGGGCTGCCAGTGGGACTGTCCCCTCTGATCCCTCCCATAGTGGGGGTCTCTGCCACTCCTGGAAGTGATGGCTTAGGGAATACTGTGATGTGTGATGGGAAGGGGGAGCAGAGCAGTGCTCCTATGCAGCAGTACCCAAGTGTCGTCATGCTGACCCATCCCTGGGCTGTCCCTAGAGGTGCAGGATGGGTGTTCCACACAAAATATCCCCAGGAAAAACAAGTCTTTGGGATACTCCAATAATTTCATGTGGAGTCTGTTTTGCTTGTCAAGCCACTGAGGATCTTCACGTGTGGGGGGGGCCTCTCCATCCAAATTAACCCTACAGAGGACTTTGGTTCATTACAACGGGTGAGTCAGGGCTTGGGGATGTAGATGGGATCTGAGGTCCACAGGCAGCCACTTCCCTGCAGTGACACAAGTCTGGCCACACATCTGCTATCTGGAATGAGCAACAGCAGCTGAAGCAGCAAAGAGCAGTGCTCCAAATGTGAGTATACAAATAGGTACAGCCTGAGGTGCTTGGCTCTTGCTGGGGGCTATGGCACAGATGCCCCCAGCCCAGTTTGCATGTGTATTTGTGAAGGATGCTCCAGCTGATTTAAAATAGCCCTGGCACATTGCAGCCCCTAGACATGATGCTGCTCCAGTGGGGCACACCTGGGGCAGAGCAGCTTTCCTCCAGAGTTGGGTCACTTATTTGTGCAGCCTCGACATGGAAAGCTGTTCTGCATGGTAAAGCTCAGGTGGGCATGGAGCTTCTCATCCTCCCCATGGTGGTGTCTCTTTAAATGCAGGTACACCTCTCACCTTGTGTTAGCTGCAGCCACAGCAGCAGTGCTTTCATTACTGCTGAATAACAGCAAGATTTTTCCTTAAGGTTGATAAAGAAGCTGATACTGCAACTCGTGGATGTGATGTTGGGCTCTGCATTAAGTCAATTGCTCCTTGTTTGTGCTCCCTGCAGCCAATGTTCTCAAAGCAGAGATTAATAAAGCATTGCTCGGTGGCACACAGCTAGGTAAGGGCTTTTATTTTATTTTTTTTCCTGAAATCTGTGGGATTTTCCAGCTTGCTCCTGAGTTTTAGGATGTGGAGATTAAGTAGAGGCTTTGCTTGTTGTCTGGGTGCCAGGCTGCAGTGCCATTATGCCTCAAAATACAGTGGAGAGGGAGCAGCACTGAACCTGGCTCTGAGCTCACCTGCAGCTCTGCTCACACCTGTCTGCAGTGAGGGGCATGGCCAAACCCTCCCTGAACTTTAAGCCCTAATTTAGAGAGAGGAGCTCTCAGATGAATGTCAAGGTGATGAATGGTTCAGTGGGGTGGGAATGAGCTGCAGAGCTTTACCTGGAGCACTCCCCCTGGATCCAACACAGGTAGGTGCTGCGTGCCCATCGGTGTGGGGTGGGAAGAAGGGAGTGAGGGCTCAGCCCCTCCAGAGGTCACCTGGGGTGGCTGAATGGGGCCTGATGCTGCTGTAGAGGATGGTGAAGTGAACCCCTATTGGTTTGTAGGGCTGTGGATGTGCTGCCCTGAATGCCTGCTTGTACATAGGTTTGCTTTGCTGCAAGGTCTGTACATTGCAGAAACACATGTTGGTGGCTGTATGGATACAGAGGAGCTGCAGCATCCTGCTCCCTGGGGGTGGTGAGAGCTGAAGCTGGTTGAGGACTCAGCTCCTCTTCATGCTACAGAGGGGTGGAGGTAGGGGACCAAGAGCATGAATGGGGGGGGGGGGGGGGGGGGGGGTTGTTCTCCCTCCACTGCAAGGCAGTGCTCTCTGCTAAAGCTCTTTCCAAAGTGCCTTTTAAATATTTTCCCTTTTCTCTCTATGGTCCCTGTTCTTGGTTGGTAGCCTGGGAGCATCCTAGCCAGGCTGACCTTACCTCCTGACTTAAAGGAGAAGATCATTGGGGTGCAGGAGCCTAAGGGTGCTTGGAGCAACTAAAGAGCAGCGATAGATGCAGCAAGAGCTTGCACCCAGTTATGCTGTTTGCTGCTCTTGAAACTGAGCAGTTTGTGCCCTTGCCTAGGAGAACTGGAACTTCCAGGCTGAATAGTTTTGGTTTTGAACATTGGACCTTTCCAAAGGTGTGGAGCCAGTGCTTGCTTGCATCTCAGTTGTACTCCTTTGTACTGGAGTGATGCTGTTGGGCACAGTTGGGTGGCACAGAGGGACTAGTGCTCTGCTGGGGGCTGTGGGTGGGGGAGAAAAATGAAGTCCAGGGACTTGGAGCATGTCACACCATCAGCATAACAGCACCAAAATCATGAGCCTCTGGGGCCAGACTGCTGCTACTGGCAATGCCCAGGCCAGGAATGAGCAGTGCCTCCCACGTGTGCTCTTTCACAGCAAAGGGGTGGAAAAATGAAGATGGAAGGGGAGCACACTGCAAACATTGCCATGCACATACATTAGGAGAGTGACTCACAAAAGGAGGAGTAATTTTCAGGTCCAATTAGCTTCATCCATGCACTTGCACTGACTTGTTGTATTTATTCATATTTTGTTTAAGATGCTGCAACTATTAACTTGGAAACGGGGGAGGTGATGAGGGATGCTGAGAGCTGTGTTGTGCTCCCACCTCATCCCTGCACCTGGGACCTCCACGGCTCTTCCACCCTTCTGAGCAGCTCCCAGGTTCACCACAAAAAGCCCTTTTTTTCCTTTTAGGAGCAAAGGGAACCAGGTACACAGGGGATGTCAGGGATGGAAGCAGCCCTTGTGCATTTCCCTTGCACAGGTGTCTTTCCCACCAGTTGAGCACTGCTCATGCAAGAGTGCTCCCAATCTGATAATTCGTATTAGAGATACAAGACACAGTGGGGCTTTTAATTATAGGAACAATTGCCAAGGATTAATGAAGGCAGTGGTGTGATGAATTGCTGTTACTCCCAAAGTTTAATGCAGATTTAGTGGTTTTTGTCAGACATGGAGTAATGAGGCAACGCTTTTTTTTTTTCTTTCTTTGAGGGGAGGGGGTTGGATGGTTTAAACACAGCACACCTCTGCTCTTGTTCTATCCCTCTGGTTTGTGTGGAGATGCATTTGGGGGCTTGGCTGGAAGGAGCCTTGAGATTTGTTATGGGAAGGGGCATGGCAGAAGGAGCAGAGCCTGCCCCCAGGATCACAATGGCCAACAGGCTGCACAGCTCAGTGCTTTGCAGCACCTCATGTGCTGTTCCAGCATCTGCACTCATTGCTGTATCCCAATTTCCTACACACTTTGGGGCAGCTGGGGCAGGTCAGGCTATTAAATCTTCCCCACTAAGCTGGGCTGGTAACTCATTGCACAATGCAAAATGCTCCCATCCTCCCCCACTCTTGTATTATGGGAAGGGGATGGGGTGTGGGGATGTGCAGGTGGTCCTTTGGGTGCAGCTCCCCTGCTGATGCTGATTTGAGCAGAGCTGTACCTGTGCTCAGTTGCAGGCATTCAGCTCATTCATTCAGCACCATCCTCCCAATCTGGCACCTTCAGCTGGGAGCCGTGGGGTGCTGGGTGCCCACATCCCCGTGCCAGGCAGAACCTTTGTTTCCAAACAGCTTTTCCTTCCATCGAGGCCGTGGGTGGATTTGTTGCCTGTGAGATGCTAATAATGCTGGCGTGGTGCCCGGTGCAGTCTCACCTCTGGTGCTGATGCTCCTAAAGCATCCCAGCAGGTTGTGTGATTGCAGCCCATAGTATTCATGGTAAGCCCATCTCCTCTGTGGCTGATGGCCGTGTGTGCCTATTTCTTAACCCTGCAGCCTCTCTGTTCTGCAGAAGTCAAGCTCTTAGCTTGGAAACTGTGCTTAGCTGGTAAGGAGTGATGTGTTTCTCCAAGTTGAAGTTTCTTAAAATGTTCTGGTTGCTAAAGAAGTCATTGACTGTCTTCCATCCCAAATTAGACCTTGGAGGCCCACCTGGCTTATGAATCAGATTGCACACCAGCATAATTTGCCTTGTCTTTCAGTGTAATGGCTCCAACCCACTCATAGTATGTGGAGCTGAAAAAGCAGAGCCCCATGTGCTGGTGTTGTATTCTGGATATGGCACACATGGGCAATAGGAAAAAATGTCTATGGCCAGGTACCTCAACATAGCCATGAGTCACTGAAAATGCCTAAAGGATATTTAGGCAAATGTGGCAGTGAGTGAGGATGTACTCCTGAGTGAGCTGCATCGAGGCACAACTTCTTTCCCGAAGATGATGTCTTGTGGAGTGATAGATGGGTCAGCAATGCTGCAGTGTTGAGAGAGAGTCATTAGAAATAGATGAGGAGGATGTGTCTTGGCTGATGGCCCTGGCAGCCACCCGGCTCCAGGGAGCTGAGCTGTGTCCTGATAGTACCGTGCACCCATAGAGCCCAGCTGATGCTACGTGGGCACAGCTTTGGGATTTTTGGTGTGATGTGACCCTGCTGAGCATTTCTGGCTGAGGACGAGGCACTGTTCCCCGTCTGCAATAGCCCCATTGCTGGTTGGGCACCAGCAGCTCCCAGGGCTGCACTTGGCACAGCCACAGCTAGAGCTAATGAATGAGTTAGGGATGGAGAATCTGGCTTGTCCCCCGTGGGGCATGGGGGGCACAGGAGGCAGATTCCATCTCATGAGCGTGAATGGTGTCTTTAGTATCCAGGCACTGTAGCACCTGGAATCCTAATCGCCTGCAAAGTGGCTCTAATGGTATTTGGAAACGAGCGTGGAGCTGCAGGAGGGATCTGACGCTGAGCTCAGAACGCAGGCAGTGCCGGTGGGAGGGGGAAAGCGGGGGTGGGAGCGCCTTCCACATCCTGCAGCTGCAGGAATGGGAATGTGGGCTGTGTGGGGATGGGAATGCAGGCTGCACGGCACAGGGACCGAGCGGAGCAGCCACTGGTATGTGCGGTCACTGCCACGATGTGGGCTTTGTTGGGGATGGAGAAGGGACTTCGGACCTATCCAGCAGCACGGGGAGAACCAAGCAGCATTTTGCAGCCGCTGCACCAGCACTGCTCGTCACCTCTGTACTGAGAGGACCACATGTGCACGGTGACACCTAAATGTGCTCAGCTCCCATGAGGACAGGCAGGTGCCAGACCCTCTGCCCCATCCCATGGGCGCTGCAGGGCTTGGCATGGGGGAGGGTGTCAGATGGGGAAGAGGTAGAAAAGCTCTGTGTGGGAGGCACCCTGAGCAAAGGCAGCACCCACATGCTGCCTGTGGGTACTTGTGGCACTGCCCAGATGGAGGGCAGAGATCTGGGGCCATCTCACACCTCTTGGTGCTGCCTACCCTGAGCCCCTGTTTCCAAACCCAGGGTGGTTCATGTGTGTTAGTGATGGAGCTGATGCTCAAGAGATGTTCACTCCAAAGCAGAACATCTGCAGCAATAACCATCCTGTGTGTGCAGTGCTTGGAGTGCACAGCTGCAATAGAAGTGTTCAGTTTGGATTTGTTGGCAGCGTAAGGAAGGTTCAGGGAAGCAGCCTCAGCCTGTGCTCAGAGCTGGGCTTCACAAAGTGATGTTCCCCACCCCAGGGAGATCTTGGCTATGGGCCTATGAAAGGGGAATGGGGAAACCCTCCTTTAGTAACCCCGGACTGGAAGGGACATCTGAGGCATCGGTGCACTGGACCACGGTGTCCTTTTCTAGAGGCAATCAGAGGGAGGAAAGGTCCTTCTCCCTTTGCCAGGTTGTCTTTCTGCTCGGGACAGCTCAGAACAGCAGGTTCTTGGCTAAAGAGACTTTATTTTAGTTACCAAATGCTTATTAAAAGTAACCAGGATTAGTCATGGGCCCCGGCTGTGTCTGTGGAGTGGGTACATCCGCCCGGTGCTTTGTAGGGAAACACGAGGTGAGATGTCCTCCCCTTAGGGGGTCACGCTCTGAAGTGGATCAAAACCACAGCCACCGAAACAACGGGGTCAGGGCAGAGCAGCGCGGAGCTGTAGAGGAAATGCAGCCGGCCCCATGCAGCACAGGGTAATGTGCAGTGGGGTGGTGGTATTGTCCCTGCAGACCAGAGCAATGTCCCTGCTGTCCTCCCAGCGTAAGGACAACGGCAGCCCGGTGTCCCCAGGGCACCCAGGGCCTTGCTGCCTGCGGCCATGCGGTGTCACTCTCAGCTCATGGTTGTGTCTCTGCAAAGCAGTGATGCTTGGGGTGGGGAATGGCCCCTCTCTGTTACCCCAACAGCGTGTGCCGAAGGCAGGGCTCCCCCAGACACCTGTAGGGTGGTTCATGGGGATGCTGGCAGCTGTTCTGGTGCAGGGACCATGCACTGGGGGTGAGCACTGCTCCCACTGTCCCTCTCGCAGGGTCAAAAGTGCTCTCAATGAACCCTTAGCCCCACTTCCCTGATTTCCATGGGGTCCAGTGCCACAGTGTCTCACTGCTGGACCCACCCTGGTCCTTCTACACGTTACTCACAAGGAATGGGTTCTGAGAGGCTGAAGTCATCACACTGCTCCCATTGCTGCTGGTGCATCCCTAATGGGGGGTGTAAGTTCCTGTGGCTGTTCTGGAGCAGTCAGTGCTGTGCTGGGCTGGCAGGGCACCAGCACTGGGAGAGGGCTGGAAAGCTGCTCTGCTCCTCAACGGGAGGGCTCAACTCCATCCTTACTGAGGTTTGTTTTTTCCTTTAGTATGGTTCAGCCAAAAACTCCAGGCTTTTGAGCGTGTGCCAGATTTTTTTTTAATTATTTATTGTTGTTATTTTTTTCCCATAATCAGTTTGCTGAATCGGTGTGAAAATGACCCAGAAAGCAGTAAAACTTGTCAAGCTGCTCTGTGCTGGCTCAGAGCTGCACCTCAGTGAGTCCTCTGGGTTCCCTGGGTGGGATGACACTTTGGGGGCACATATGACCATCCTGATGTCCCCAGACCCCCACCCCCCCAAACCACGTCCTGTGAATGCAGCAATTCCCCCCATCCCTTGATTAATAACAAGCAGGTGTACAGGGGGACATGCTTTAATTGGCTTTGTGATTTTGGAGCGATGACTTAATGACTGGATTCTAATTAGTCAGAATCACCTTCCCAGCCTGGGGATCTGAAACAAAATGTGGATTGCACTGGATACCCCCACACGCCTCTTAAAAATGCACCTCCAGCTGAACCAGCTGCATCTGATGCTCTGATTTTTCATCTTTTATTGGGCACATCAATTGCTATTGTTTAAAACAGCAACAAGATTCTTTCACACCCATGTAAACCTAACGGGTTTTGCTGCAGATCCAGGGGTGAAACTCCAAGGGGGGAAAGCCTGAGAGCCTCTGCCTGTGCTGAAATGATAAACCCACATCCCAGAGCAAACGGGCAGTGGGAGGCAGCCAGAAATCTCCGCCAGCAGAAGCGCTGGGCTGCAGCGCAGCACTGAGAGTGGAAGCAGCATTGATAAAGCACCCGAAGTGGGAGAGCTGTTGGCGTTTCTCCTGGCAGCACGTTGCACAAAAAGGAGCAGAGCATCCGAAAAGGCAGCACCGGGTTGCTCCTCAGCCTGGCTGCCTGTCCCTCAGTTTCCCCGTCGGTAAAATGGAGGACGGGTGCCAAACGCTGCTCGAAAACCACTGTCAGATGGAGGGAATGTAGGTGAGGAGCTCGCGTGGTGCTGGCTGTAATGCAACAGATCAAGGGCGTGAGGCTGTGCACTTCAGCTCTGTGAGAGTGCGGAGCAGCCCGGCCTGAGCACGGCTGAGTATGGCACAGCCACAGTTCTGTGCTGGAAGGAAATGAGCCCCGAGGAATTGGGAATTGGCCTCTGTCATCCTCAAAGCCTAATGAACCAACTCATCCCCGTTTGTGGGAGGCTTTAGCGGGATTGGAGATGAGCAGGGAGCTGGGGGGAGGGATGGTGAGTGCTGTCCCCACATGGGATGCGTGCACTGGTGGGGAGCGGAGCCACGCTGCTGTCCTTTGGCAGAGCTCAATGCGGGGATGTGAAGATGGGGGCCCCAGCTGGGCTGGGGGCTGCGCACCCCCTTTGTCCCAGTTTTCTTATTGGATAGGAGAACAGCCACGTTGGTCCTCATTCACCCGTATGGACGAAGCGTCTGGCACAGACAACGAGGTGGGTGCACCCGGATGGCNCGGAACCGCCGCGCCGCCCCCGGGGCTGCGGCTCTGCCCGCAACGCCGCCGCCGCCGCTCCCGCACCGCACCGCGGGCCGCCCGAGAACCGGAACGGAGCGGTGAGTGCGGGGAGCGGGTGGGTCGGGGGCCGCACGTGGGGAGCGGAGGTGGTTGCTTACCCTACCCCCTCCCCCCCCACACACACCCTATTCCCCGGGGCTGCCCGACCGCTGTGATGCCCGGTGCTGGGGAGGGGCACGGGGGTCTCGGTGCCCTCCGATGCGCGCAGAACTGCAGGTGCAGCCTCCTGCCCGAACGTGGCTCGCTCCAGCCTCGCCCCCGGTCCCTCTGCTGGGCTCCCGACACGCAGTCCTCCCCGCAGCTTTTTCCCCAGCCCTCCTGGCACAAGGAAGGGTCTCCCCGTGCCCCCCGTTGCCCCCCAGCCCTTCAGGTTCCCACCCCAAGGCCCTGCCTGCTCCCTTCTCTCCACATCCTGGATTTTAGGGCTAGGCGGATTCTCCTGTCGAAAATCCCAGGGCTGATTGATTTAAATGCAAATGTTACCGGGGTTGTGTTTCTCGGGGAAATGGAGCAGGCAGCAGTCACAGCACACAGCTCCTATCGCGTTCCAGAATAGCAGCTTCCTGCTCCAGACCCTGAGCGCTCTTGTGCCAGTTTCCTAATCCACTCGCAAAGTGGATTGAGCTAAAACCTGACAAAAGATGCTCTAATTCCCACCGCGTTCGCTCAAGGGAGAGATTGCAGAAGAGCAGCTGCTCTGTAAATTCGTGCCCAGCCTTAACCGGAGATGGGTGGTTTGGTTTTTTTTTGGGTTGGTTTTTTTTTTTTTTTTGGAGGGGGGAAGGAGGAAAGAGCAAACAGGAGGACAGAGGATGACAGGAGCAGGCAGAGCAAAATACCCGGAGCAGATTGGTGGCTTTGTGGCACACCAAGCTTGAGCCTTGGGGGTGGGCAGGGGACATGAGATGTCCAGGCAAGGAGCAGCCTGGGCCCTCCCGAGGGCTCCTGCACGCTGCTCTGCTCTGTGGCTTTGTGCCATGCTTGGGGATGTGATGGCCGTGGGGTTGAGGAGCAAACCACATCGGGTGCTGTACCTCTCTTCACTGAGTACTGCACTGTGAGAGCTGTATCCAGAGAGGGAAAGTTCCTGCGAGCATCTTTTGCAACCAAGCCATGAGGAATTTCTAAAAACCAACAGTAAAAGCAGAGCTGGCCATCAGCTCACGGCTCCTCGGTGCAGTGTGTGCCTCCAAAACCAGGGCAGAGCCTGTTGCTGGCCTTGCATGCAGAAATGCAGGCGATGAACCCCACGCTGACCCGTCCACACAGTGCTGCACCCCCTGGCTGTGCCCATACCACCGCTGTGCCCAGCGTGGAGCGATGCCTTCCAGCACTGCAGGGCTCAGGGCTGTGCATCACTGAGCTCTGCTCCAGCATCCCTCGGGATGGAGCCGGTGTCCCTACATGTGGGAACGTGGTATGTGTGCTTGGAACGGGAGAAAAACCCGAGATCCCATGGTGTGACAGCTGCTGATTGATTGGGTTTAATTTGAGCTAATATATTTATCATCAGCGTTTCTTGCTAAAGCGGGGGAGGAGGGAGCGGAGGCACTGCCTTTTGCTGCTGGGGGGTGGCAGAGGTGGCTCCCACTCCCGTGGGGCTCCTCATGGCTTTCAGAGGACACAGAAATCCTATGCCCGTGGGATGTGCTCAGCCCTGAGCTCGAGGGCAATGCTCTCCAGTGCAGCACTGCCATTCAGTGAGGAAGCAGCTTGAGCACAGAGATCAACCGTGTTCCCAGCGACTCGGGCACACAGGAGGCGAAGCAGCTTTGAGTGAGAGCTTTCTGTGTTGGCTTCTTGGTTTCTTTTTTTGGCTTAAACATCAGCGAATTTAGCTCTTTTGTCTTGGGAGCAGGGAGTTGGAGGAGGAGGGGGAAGCACTGAGTTCTTTTTCACTCTCTGGGGCTGTGACCCCAGGGTAGAAGGTGGCTTTGTGCAGTGGAATGAGTAGGGATGGCACTGGGGTCCCACTGCTGCCAGCTAGTCCCATCCTACCCTATCCCATCCCATCCCCTCCTGTCCTGTCCCATCCCATCCAATACTCATCCGCATCCACATCCCCATCCCACAGGACACATCCCTACCCTGAGCACCTAGCAGGGCTGTGGATTTCCTTCTGCATTCAGTGTTTGGAGAGCAGCCATATCTTCTCCTATTAGCTGTGTTGCACTGTGCATCGTACCCTTACACATCCCTTACCCTGGGGTCCCAACCTCAGCACTGCACTTTTCCCTCCCAGCAGCATTACAGGCCTGAATTAAGCATTCAGTCTGAAGCCCAATGGTATGAAAGGACAGCAGCACCCGGGTGTCATGCAGTCTCATTTGGAGCTGTGCAGGCGATGCTGTTGGAGGCGATGGGGCCTTTTTGACTTTTGCTTCTGCTGCTTTGTGTCACGACACGAGGCTGTGGGTCAGCGCAGGGGGGGTCTGGGCTTTTCCAGCTTCATTCTCATCCCCAAACCATTGCCATAGCCCTGGAAATAACGATGGGAACACAGAGCACGTGGCTGGAAGTGTTTCGTGTGGGCAGTGGTAATTCCCGTGCCGTCAGCTCGCTGTGGTGTGGGCAGCCCAGGCAGCACCAGCAGCATCTTCCCTTCACCAAATTGCACATCACAGTGTGTGCAGGGCTGGGCAAAGCCGTCCCTGAGCTCACTCCCTGCTACCTTCACCCCCCCCAGGCAGTATAGAAGATAAGTAGATGTATCTATGCCCCGTGCCTCAGTTTCCCCACCCGTAAAGAGGGGTCTTGCTTCGTGCTCTGCCCTCTCCCAGCCCTCATCCTGCTGCAGTTCTATGTCAGCTCTGAAGTGATGACCCCAAGCAGGGGGACACGTGGTGCTCACAGAGGACACTGCGTGTGCAGCAATCCCAGTGCAGAGGCACTGCCTGAGCCCAAGGGGTGGCTTTGCAAGCGGTGGAAAAACACCAAAACGAACAGGCGAGGGCAGAAACGTTCAGAGAGCTGAGATTTGCAGAGAGATGGAGTGAAACTGTGAAACCCACGGGAGCATTTGGAGCAAGATGACACGAGCTGTGGCCATGGTAGGGATGTTGGTCGGGCAGCTTTGATGGGAGGATGTTGTCCAAGTGTTTGTGTGAGGTTTACCTTCAGTGAGGGCTGATCCTGGGGCTGCCAGGAGCAGCAGAACTTTGCGGAGCCCTCAGAGGGATGGAGTGCGTGGGGGGATTTGGGTGTGGGATGCAGTGGAGGATTTGGGATCAGGGATGTGGGGCTGGGAGTGAGGTCCAGGGACAAGGTGAGGGGATGTGGGAGCACTGCTAGGCTGTCAGCAGTAGGATCTGGGTGATGGGCACCAATGCCACGTGCCAGCTCCTCCTGCTTTGGGGCCCTTTGCTTTATGCCGTGTTGCTTTGGGCACAGGAGCTCTCCCCATCCCCAGTTTTCCATCCCTGCTCCTTCCCACACCGTGCTGCCTTCCCCTGGAGTTTTCCATGCCGCTGTGAGTTTGGCTGTACTGTGCCCATCAGCTCCATCCCACCCTGCCCTGCCCTCAGCATCCGCAAACACAGACACGTGGGGACCCAGACATCTCTCCTGTGGGGTGAGCACAGAAGGAGCATTTCTCATTCTATGGTTTTGCTTTTTTTGTTGTTTTAAGTCATAGCTCTGCTCTTCTGCTTAAGCCTGAGCAGCTCGGACATGTAGTGCCAGAGCTCCTCGTTCAGTTCCCAACACGTCAGCCAAAATAGCAGCGGCCGCATACCGCCGGGGAGAGGGACAAGTGTTGCTGAGAATTAAAATGACAGATCCCAGTGTCACAGTCTCGGAGGGTTTTGTGCTTTATTAAGCAACAGTGAGTTCATGGGAAAGGACTTTCACCCGGAGCACTGGTTGTGTTGATAAGAAAAGCAAACTGGGGGCTATCTTTAGGTTCAGCTATATGACATGGGGCGGCGAGACGGGCATCCTCGTAGCCCTGCAGCATCCTCCAACCCCTCTGCATCCTCATCCCAGGGGCTGAGCAAGTGCTGTCGCTCAGAGCTGGCCATGGAAACATCTCTAAAAGGAGGAAATCCCACTGCTTCCGTGGCAGGATCCTGGAAACCTTGGGCAGTAGCAGTGGGGCTGTGGGCAATGCCACCCCACTGCACAGCTGTGGTGGTGCTGATCGTGCCCGGTCCCTGCCCGGTGGTCCCACACGTGGTTCCCTCCCAGGTTTGGTTTTTCCCTCAGATGTTGTTTTAATAGATCGCTGCCCTAGGGTCTCCCTCTGCCTGCCACCCCCTCCTATTAAAAATTCATCCTTCTGCCAGATACCGTTGCTAGAGGGAGAGGGGGAGAAATAAAGGAGGAGGGTGAATATTTAATAGGAAGAACATTTGGAATGACTCTGCACGTCTCCCCAGCTTTCCAGCTGCCTCTGAACCCCTTTGCTCCGGTGCAGAGCATCACCCTAATGACTGCACCTCACTGCTTCCCACTTCCCAAGCCCAAGTCCTGGAGCATGACCCCGGTAATTGAACGCTAATTAAGGAGGGAAAACAAGCAGCACCCTGCATTTGCAATCCGCAGAAGTAACATAAATGAGATCTAAATGGTGACCTTTTTACTGAAGCAGGGGTGTTAACCAAGCATGACAAATGGAAGGGAAAAAGACAAAAAATGACAAAACACTGCTGCGTTTGGTAATGCCAGCTTCTCCATGCACAGCTGTGGTGGGGACATCACCATGAGGGGCTCTGCCTTCAGCAGGAGGTGCTCAGGGCTGCAGGGTGTCCCCATGTGGTTCTGGGGCTTTGCTATGTGCTGCTTCCTCCCACCCCTGGCACCAACAGCCTGCAACAGCTGGAAACTCAGTGCCCAGGTTGTTTGCCACGGCAGTCACAAATGCAAAAGGTGTTTGCCTGCAAGTTCTGACTGGGTCGTAGGATTGGACTCGATGGCCCTTGTGGTTCCCTTCCATCTCAGGTGACCTCATCTCCTTCCCATCATTGCTGTGACCCCTGGGAGCGATGCTGTGCACTGCTGCTGCTTTGGACACTCAGAGAAGAGCTTTTCCCCCTCCCTGGGATGGTTTTCCAAACGATCCCCTTTCCTTTTTGCAAAATGCTCCTCCTTTTGCAGGCACATCACTAAGACAAATGTGCTGATGCCTCCAAACTAACCCGTGTCCCCCATCACCCCCGCATTGGGTTGGTACTGTTGTGCATTCCTCCAGAAGGAAAGGTCAGCCCACAGCCCGGCCAGCTGGGAGCCCTGACATTAATTACATTAATGAGGGAAAGGCTCTGGCTCACTGCTCTGTGCTCCTGGCTGCAATGCCATGGAGGCAGAGGGGCTGGGGTCAGATTTTGGGGCTCCTGCAGCACTCTGAATGCTCCAGGTGCTCTGCATGCTGGTTTTGCTGCAGGTTTGCTGGTTGCAGGCTCTGCACAGTGAGGGCAGTGAGCTCCAGGGTGATGGTGATGAGGGGCTGCGGGTGCGTGGGAACCAGCAGCGTGCTGGTGGGACCCTATTCACAGGGATTAAAATGCACACACACACACACACACACACACACATGAAAACCTGAAGTAACCTGAACCGAAGGTTGCTAAGTGACGTAAGAGTAACCAAAAATAAATGCCAAGAGCATCAGTTGAGACCCTAATCACTCAGATGTGTGGGAGCAGCAGGCTCTGTAATGAAGGCAGGGGGTGAAGGCCGTTGCTTTTTCCTAAAGCAAGCACTGGGGCTGTGTCCACAGTGTGGTATAGTGTGGCTGCGTGGGTGCAGACAGCACTGTGGGTTGGATGTTGTTGCACCCAGGATCTGCACCCCTATGTGCACCCCTGCTCCAGCAGCACAGCTCTGTTTGGTGGGTCCGGGGGGGGGTGGTTCCTTGCTGTTCTTGCTGCTATTGCTACTGGTGGGATTTTGTAGCACTGCTTTTTTCCCCCTCGCTGCTCTGCAGGTGTGCAGAGCCCAAGTGTCATCTTGGGAGTGTGCATGGTGCTGCTGGATGCAAAAGAGAAGCACTGGGGAGGGGGAGGGCAGCTGCTGAGTGTGTCACTGCAATCAATGGGGCGGCAGTGGGCTGTCCTGGAGTGGTGTTTGGTTTTCAGGTTTTTGGGGTCCCCATAAGTCAAGTTCTGCCCATCAGTGAGCAGTTAGGCTTAAGGATAGGTGTTAGGGTTACAGTTAGGGTTAGGATTTTTGGATGAGGGGTTAGGCTTTGGCTTAGGGCTTTGGTGTTAGGGTTAGAGTTAGTTTTGGGGTCAGGGCTTTGGGGTCAGGGTGGCTCACAGGAGGCTGTAGGGCACAGCCTCTGTCCTGGCCACATTTCCAGTGATCTGTTAGCCAGAAGGAGCTGTAAATACCCTCTTGTTTAGTTACTGGCAGATTAAACTTGATCTTCTCCAAGGTCTGTGCCCCATGCCAGGCACAGGGATGGGAATGCATCACTCTGAGGGGCAGGGACCCAGGCAAGGGTCACAGGTTTGGATACTCACCTGTTTGTAAGAGCCTCCTATGTGATTACATGCATATATACAACAAGGAGAGGTGCAACAACCAGGTCACACACTGGGGTGAAGCAAGGCATCCTTCTCCAGGCTGTGACTGCACTTTGGCCTTCAGGGGTATCTGTTTGGGGGTGCTGAGTGCTGCAGGAGGGGATTCACGCTCTTCTCCCTGTGCTGTTTTACCCAGAGGAGTGGGCTCTGGCCGTGCTGCACCTTTCGCCATGTAAAGCTGCCCCACCTCGCAGATGTCAGCTGTCGGCTCAGCCCTGGACCAGCAGAACGGTGAGCACAAGGGGTCCACCTGCAGGGGTTCAGCTCCGGGTGCTCCTCGTAGCATTGGTTTCGCAGCACTGAGTGCTCAGTGCTGCCACGTTGAGGTTTGTCCCACAGAGCAGTTGAGAAATCTCTGCCTGCTGCCCCACATGGAGAGCTCAGGGTTAAGGGAGCTTCTTTGGGGCTGCAGATGGGAACAGCGATGCTCGCCTGCTCCCACAGTCACAGCTGATGCCCTGAAGCTGTCAATCTGGGGACCAACGCCAGCATCTAGTGCTCCAAATGTCCCCATTCTCTGCAGCTCCCGGCCTTGTGGAGCCATTGAGGCAGCACAGTGGGAGCCCCAGGGCTGCTCTGCTCCTGGGTACAGGGCTGCATCCTCCAGAAATGCAAAGCTGTACTGCTTCCTTCCCAGGTCCACTGCATCCATCAACCCACCCAGCTACCTGGACCAGTGAGAATTTAATATCTGCTCTCCATGGACTGAGACATTGTCCTCTGTCCCCTATCCACCTCCCCTTATTAAAGTGAAGTTGGTTGGGTCTAGGTTGCAGCATACACTCCTGCCTGGCAGGATGAGGGTATGCATTGCAATGTTGAGTGTTATTTCCCCCCATCACAGCATTTTCCTTTCTTTGCTCGCTGCTCCCATGATCGTCACTGGGACAGCTACAGCATTTCAAACTCAGCAGCTGTAAACATGTCTTAAAAAAGGGATCCAGCCCTGACCTGATGCTGAGCAGAGCTGAAAGGCAGATGGACCGCAGCGCCCCGGAGGGACCTCTGCCCCGAGTGGGTTTTTTTGGGGAGGTTGGGGGCTGTGGATCAGCAGCTGCTGCTCCTCCACTCCTGCCGACTTGTTTTCTTACACAGAGCAGAACGGTCCTGACGGGCTCAGGCTGTTTTCCTCTCATGACTGCCTCTTCCACCCTGTCTTCAGAGCAGACATCTGTCTGTCCGGCTGCCCTGTCAGTCTGCTCCTCCTGCCCACAAATCCATCTGTCTGCTCAAATCAGAACTTTGGCAGTGATGCGGTGCCCATGGGGGTGGCCTGCCCTGTATAGCCCTGCCCTGGGCTGCAGCACCCCAAGGACCCTATGCCAGGATCTGTCCCTCAGGTGCTGATGTAGGGAAGGCTCCTGTGCCCCTGGAGCATCCTTGTTGCCTGTATTTTACACAACACATCACACTGCTTGAGGGCACCACCAGGTGAGGAATTGGAGGTTTCACCAACCCAGCGATCCCAGCTTGGAGCCTGAGCTTAATGCATGGCCCCATCCAGCTGGACAGAAGCACTGGACCAAACTGGGGTGTTGTTGGGGCATCAGCACTGAAATCCTCAGCACCCAGATCCCACACCCAACTGGGGTGAGTGTGGGGGCTCGTCATGCCCCCAGGCAGCGTCATTAATCAGCTCTCTGAAAGGTGGATAATTACAGCGTATGCTGTTCTGAAATGGTTATTAATCATCCTGCTCCCGCACTTCATTTATCACAAAGCTGCCTGGCTCAGAGCGATGGCACAGGGTCCCCTCCCTGGGTGGCTGTGACTAGGTGGCACCGTGGTCCAGGTGCTGCTTTGAGTGACATGTCTGCAGGAGGTGGGTGGCAGTGGGAGGTGGTTCCAGCCACTGTCTCCAGCAGAGCCTGGGGACCCCATGCTTGGGGTCTGGCAGCCCCACCCCCCCCATGCAACTCCATCTGATTGTGCTGTGCTGGCTGCGATGAGCAGGGGATGAAGTTTTGGGGAAATAACCACAGAAAACTGCAGGGATGCAAGCTATCATCTGCCTTCCAGCCCCTCACCTGGGATGCTACCAGCCTTCTGCAACTTAAAACTTCTCCTTGCACGGCAGAAACTCGCTGGGCGTCCCCCAGTGATAACCCAGGGGTGCTGCCTGAACCCCCACTGCCACCTCCCGCAGCCTTGGAGAGCAATGAAGATGGAACACCAACCACCCGCCCCCGCCGCAGTGACCTTTTGGAAACGTTGTACTTTGTAGTCGTATCGAAATGTCTTCTCTCCAGAGAGCATCTTGTGGAGATAGAGATTCAGACGTGATGTCTATCAAGAAGAAGAGCAGATTGCAGCCAATCTGTGGCTGCCTGCACGGTGTCGCCTGGGCCACGTGCTCAACAATCATAAGGTTGTCTCTAAAAATAAGCAGTGCCTTCTTTGGGGCTGTCTCCTTGGCGTTGGGAATCCTTCATTCCGTTGCGAGGGATGGGGGTTTCCACGTGATGATGAGCGGAGCCTGGAAACGAAGTGACCCAGAAAATCTGTTGGGATGCACAGAGATGGGAGCGCTGGATTCCCAGCCAGACCTTGATGGGATTAGGAGTAACTCTGTTTGGTAATTCTCCATTGGCTCTGACGATTGATTTTCTTCCTTTCTGCATCCAGCTCTCCCTGTTTCAGCTGGATTGTTCTCGTGCTTGCGTTGCTAATTGCCTGATGGCCAGAGCCTCGTCAGGGCAATGCAGAGAGGCTGCTGGCCTCCTGTCACCCACAGTGCTCTGTGTCTCAGCTCTCATCTCACCTCCTGCACTCCTGGCATCAGCTGCGCTGATTCTGCACCCCAGATCGGATGGAGGAGCCGGGTGGATCAGGAGCCTGTGACCAGCAGGTACCTTGCCAAAGCCATCGGTGCCAGCCCTGCTTAATATCCTGATCATCTGGAGGAAGGGACTGAGTGCACCTTCAGATGACACCAAGTGAGGAGGGAGTGTCCTGAGGGAAGCATCGATCGCTATGGAGGATTGCTGGGCTGAGGCCAATGGGATGAGCTTCAACAAGACCACGTGCTGTCCTGCATTTTGGTCCCAGCAACCCTATGCAGTGCTGCAGGCGTGGGGCTGAGCAGCTGGGAGCAGGTGTAAGCTGGCAGCTGCAGGTGCTGCTGGGCATCGGGCTGGGACTACCCTGAGTGCTCCTAAAGCACAATCCGAGGGGGGAAGTGGTGTGCCTGGCTTCAAGCAGCAGCCTCTGCGGGCAGCCCAGTGGGACCATTCTGTGAGCAGATGCAAGAATAAAACAAGACACTGCTTCAGCTGAAGTAGTTGTACTTGTGTGTTATCAAAGCAGGAGAGCCTAGAAATGTCAAGCCTGGCTTGTTTTCTGGTCTTTATTCAGAAAAGGAGAGACCTGCGAGCTGAGGAATCACCTCTGCACAACTCTGCCCCACTACCTGGCTGCTCCATCACTGCTCCATCGCTGCTCCATGGTCATGCTGCAGCGTGGGCTGCCCTGGCTCTGCTCCCCAGCCCAGCAAGTAGCAGGCATGTTATTTTTAAAAACAAATTAAACGCAACGAGCAGCCTCTATCTAGGCCTTCCAGACGAGTCTTAATTGGCCTCGCCCCCCAGAGGCCAGGCAGGCCCTGGAGATCGTGGTGCTACGGCAGTAATGAGCTATTAATAATCCATAGTGACTTCTCCTGCAGGTTGGGTCTGGGTGCATCCTTCCCAGGTCAGGAGAGGAGGAGCAGAGTCACTCAGTGCATGAGGATGAAGTCGAAGTGTGAGCACACAGACAGATCCTCGTGGATGCCAAAAGCCATAGGAATGCATGGCCAGGAAGCAGGGAAAGGAGCGGGATCTGCAATCCCACCCTGCATGGAGCCTTATTTAGCATCTCACAGCCCCGTGCTAATGCCCTGTGGATGATGGTGATGCTTTCCCTCCTGGCTCAGAGAGACAGGGAAGCGTGGCGAAATTAAGACATGTAAAAAGAAGTCTTTAAAAGATAATCTCCCGCGGCTCCTAAATTGCACCGAGCAATGGGTTTACTGCTGGAGAATTGCTCGGCTTGCATAATAGGATCAGGGCTGGAAATTATCCACGGAGATGGCATCCTTCCCCACGCTGCAGGCACAAAGAGGGTTGGGAACTTCCCCATGCACCCTGAGGCTGGATCCTGTGGCATTCCAGAAGCAGCCCACAGCACTCCATCCGAGCAGCCCTGCTGTTTAATTAGGTTAATGACAGTGCTTGGTTTGGGAAAGGTGGTTGATGAGCTTTGCAGCAGCACTGGGATGTGCATTTCTGGCAGATCTGGAGCAAAGCAGGGAAAAGAGAGTGGGGAAGGGGCAAGCAGCAAAAAGGCAAATAGGCAACAAGGTGCTAATCCCTCCAAAAGGAGGGCAGCAGCAGCTGAATCCTGGCAGCAATAATCCATAATCTACCAAGATTGAGCCTGCAGCCTCCCCCAGCCCCACTGTTGAGGGTGGGAATGGAGGACTGGCTCCTGCATGAAGCTCCAAGTGTCCTTTATCCTATGGGACCACGGCCAAAGGGCCATGGATGAGTAGGATTTGTGCCATCAGGTGAGACTCATCCACAGTCAACACAGGGATGTGGTGCCCATCTTTGCTCTGTGTCTGTATTTGCAGTGAGCATGGTCTCCAGACCACAAGAAGAGTTCAGTGATGTTTCCTACAGGGTGGGGACCTTTCTCAGAGCCATGGACCATGGTTTGGGGTCCTCCAAAGGAGGAGTTTTCCAACTGTAACTCACAGACTGGTGATCCTGATAGAACTCACTGCTGACATGTCTCTCTTTCCTGTCCAGGCGTATGGGAGAATGGTAGAGAGCCCATAAGACCATGCTCTACACCATGACATGTTGGCTCCCAGTCCTGGTCCTCCACCTGGTCCTCCTGAGCCCGTTGTGGGTGGCAGCCTGCCCTGCCCGCTGCGAGTGTGCCCCTCAGATCAAGTCGGTGGTGTGTCACCGCAAGCGGCTCACCGCCATCCCCGAGGGCATCCCCACCGAGACCAAGATCCTGGAGCTCAACAAGAACCGCATCCGCTGCCTGAACCCGGGGGACCTCTCCCCCTACCCCTTGCTGGAGGAGTTGGACTTCAGCGAGAACATCATCACCAATGTGGAGCCAGGCGCCTTCAGCAACCTGTTCAACCTGCAGACCCTGCGGCTGCGGGGGAACCAGCTCAAGCTCATTCCCCCTGGGGTCTTCACCAAGCTGACCAACCTCACCCTCCTGGACATCAGTGAGAACAAACTCGTCATCCTTCTGGACTACATGTTCCAGGACCTGCGGAACCTGAAGAGCCTGGAGGTGGGTGATAACGACTTGGTGTACATCTCCCAGCGCGCCTTCTCAGGACTGCTTGGCCTGGAGCAACTGACCATCGAGAAGTGCAACCTGACCTCCATCTCAGCTGAGTCACTCTCCTACCTCCAGAACCTCGAGGTCCTGCGGCTCCGTCACCTCAGCATCTCTGCGCTGGAGGAGCAGAACTTCAAGAAACTCTACAACCTCCTGCATCTGGAGATCGACAACTGGCCGCTGCTGGAAGACATCTCCCCCACCAGCTTCCAGGGCCTGAACCTCACCTCTCTCTCCATCACCTACACCAACATCACAGCCGTGCCCACCGCTGCCTTGAGGAACCTGGTGTACCTCCGCTACCTGAACCTGTCCTACAACCCCATTAGCACTGTGCTGAAGGGCTCCTTTAAAGACCTCATCCGGCTCCAGGAGCTGCATATCGTGGGTGCTCTTTTGGTGTCCGTGGAACCGCAGGCCTTCACTGGTCTGAGACAAATCCGGCTGCTCAACCTGTCCAGTAACTTTCTCTCCACTCTGGAGGAGAGCACCTTCCACTCTGTCAACACACTGGAGACGCTGCGGGTGGACAGGAACCCCTTGGCCTGCGACTGCCGGCTCCTCTGGATCCTACAGCGACGGAAGACGCTCAACTTTGATGGCCAACAGCCCATGTGCTCCACACCACCCGAAATCCAGGGAAACGCTCTGCGTGATTTCCCCGACTCCGTGCTCTTCGAGTACTTCACCTGCCAGAAGCCCAAGATCAGGGATCGAAAGCTGCAGCACGTGACGGCCCGTGAAGGGCAGTCTGTGTCCTTCCTGTGCCGGGCGGATGGGGAGCCAGAGCCCTCCATTGTCTGGGTGTCCCCTCAGCACCGCATGATCACCACACGCAGCACGGGACGAGCAACCGTGCTGCCAGGTGGCACCCTGGAGATCCGCTTTGCTCAAGTGCAGGACAGTGGCACCTACATCTGCATTGCCAGCAATGCTGGGGGTAACGACACCTATTTTGCCACTCTGACAGTCAAGGGACACCCAAACGAAGGCTCGTCCAATGCCAACCGGACTTTGTACCTCAATGAGTTCAACGACACCTACCACAATGACACGCAGGTCTTCTTGAAGTTCACGCTGGATCTCAAGACCATCCTGGTGTCCACGGCCATGGGCTGCATCACCTTCCTCGGCGTGGTCCTCTTCTGCTTCCTGCTCCTCTTCGTTTGGAGCCGGGGTCGAGGGCAGCACAAGAACAATTTCTCAGTGGAATACTCCTTCCGGAAGGTGGATGGACCCACCACCACCACGGGTCAAGGAGGAGCCAGGAAGTTCAACATGAAAATGATCTGAGCCTCTCCAAAGGAGATCCGTTGGCTGAGGCCTGGCCCTGGGCACAGCTGAGGCACAATGGGGCTGGGGGGCACTGGGGCATCAGTGATGTCCTGGGGCATCAACAGAGCCAGCACCACGGTCAGGGACCGAGGTCAGGTGGTTGGACTAGATGGTCGTGGAGGTCTTTTCTGACCTTAATGATTCAGTGATTTGGATGACCTAGCTGGCCCCAGCCTCGCGGTGACCCCACAGGTGGCCCAGGGGCCATCCCAGCTCCCGATGTAGCTGATGATTTTGCTACCAACTATGCATTTCTCAATGAGATCAGCAGCGTTTCGGCCTGGGAAAAACAACAAATGAACAGACAACCCTGTTTCCTTTTTTCCTCCTATTCCCCCACTCCCCCCTCCCTTTTTTTTTTTTGTTGTGTGTGTGTTTTTAAGAGACTTAAGAAAACATTCTTGGTGTTGTTCATGGTTGTTCTCTTCTTTTTTTTTATTATCATTATTTTTTCCACCAACACTTTTTTAAATGAATTTCCAAAAGAAAAGTCTTCCGGTGCAACGCAGAACTGGGGAGCAGCACTGGGGTGTCCCCAACCCATCCCCTCGGGTACAGCCAGACCCCAAAGCACGGCCACACCATGGGACCTTCACCTGGGTGACTCCAGCATGGGGCAGCTCAACGCTGTGGGCTGGGGGTGCTCCTGCACAAGCAATAATGATCAGCATCTGTGCAGGTTGTGTTGGGGCATGAGCTGGAAGAGAGGGAAAAATGAAGCAACAGGCATTAAACTTTGGAGGAGCAGCCCCACAGCGAGGCTGTAGCTGGGGTGGGGAGTTGTGGGGTCGTTCTCCTGTGGGTGCAAAAAGCAGCTTTGAGTGAATGCAGGGCAATTCCTTCGATTTTCAAACTTGAAGGCTGCAGGATAGAAGGAGATGGCTCATCCTGCATGGGCAAGGTCAAAAAAAAAAAGAGGCATGGAAGAAGAAAAAGAGTTGGAGCTGTGGAACTGATGGGAGGAGCAACCCCAGAGAGAAGGTCCTGGATGGTGCTGCTGAAGCTGGAAGGGGCAGGAAGGTCCTGGCTGTGTTTGCACATGTGTGTGTGCATGTGCAGAGTGTGGGTGCATGCACAGCACCCATGCTGGTTCCTCCACTGCTCATTTCCCCACTTACCATCACAGCCATACTCCAGCAGCTCCTGTTCACCATTGGGAACTCCCGTGGGGGACACCAGGGCAGTGGCCCACTGGTTCTCACCATGGTGGGGACAGCATGGGTGGTCCCAGTGCTCAGGTCCCACTTCTTCCTCTCACCCTTTTTCCTCACCCTCCTCATCCTGAGTTCCCACATCCCTCAGTGGTGAGGGCTCTGCCATGGGGACAGTCCCTGGTGTTGTGATCCTTGTCCTTTTGGCGCTTCCACCTCTGCTTGGCCTCAGGATGTAATTTTGGGCTGAGAGAAGGAGTGACTGAGAAGAAAACATGGGTGGGAATTGGGCACGGAGGGGCCATCCCCCTCTCCATTCCTGTGAGCACATCCCACTGGGTATCCTTCTCCCTGGAGACATGCCCAACATCCCGACTCCTGCTGGAGTTGTGGCATCCCCAGGCCTTTGGGGCACTGTTTTGAGTGCAAAACCCCCCAGGCTGCTCCCATGCCTTTCCCTGCCCATGTTTTGGGGGTGTGGTGGGGACACCCATCTCACCCTGCCATCCTTCCATGGGTCCCATCGCATGCCGGGTGCCCCTGTGCTCCACACACTGTGTATGCTGCCTCGTGTTGGGGTCCCCCCCGTGTCGCCCCACTCAGTGTTGGGGTTGATTTTTACCTTGGGGGGGGGGGGGGGGGGAGGGGAAGGGGACCAAATTAAAGTGGGTGGGAANAGGGAGAGGGGTCGGGCACAAATCAATGTGTCTGGGAACCCCCTGCCATGTGCAAAGGAAGGTTTGGGTGGTGCAGTCCTGCACAGTTTTATATGTGATGAGCATGTGAAAATATATAGTATTTTTGGGGGGGGAGGGGGAAAGGAAAAAAAAAAAAAAAGGGAGCAAAATCAGGATTTTTGTGATTTGTTTGGGGTTTTTGGTGGGTTTTGTTGGTTGTTTTTTATTTTATTTTATTTTATTTTTGCCTACTCTTCCCCGTGTGCCTCGAGTATAGGACAGCTGCTTGTGCACCATGCACAGGATCCATGCCACAGCTTCCAGCAGAGCAGAAGGGCTCAAGCAACACCCAGAGCTCGATGTGGGGCAAACACAGAGCCCAGGGCATCGGGGTGGGATTGCCATGCAGCAGGTGAGGGCTCCAGTGGGGTCAGGAGTGGAGGATTTGGGCTTTGCCACTGAGCACCACTGCCAGCCCTGTGAACCCCGTAATAAACGATGCTGAAACATTTTTCAGAGGGGACTGAAGTGCATATTAATAACTAATAAATGATTAATGTGCATGTGTTAACAAGCTGCCACTGCTATTAATCTGTTATTAATTATTAAGGGTGAGTTTGTAAGTATGCCCTGAAGCTGACAGGTGCAAAGCCTTGCAGCCACCCTCCTGCTTGCATGGAGCTGGGGGTTTGGGATTGGGGTTAAAGGGATTCACACACAGCAAGGTGTGTAGACACACACATTTCCTCAGTGTTCCTGCAGCTCCCTTCCCTTTGCTGCACCATCTCGGGCTCAGCTTGCAGCCCTCGACACTGGAAATAGCAGCATATCGTGGCAGCATAATTATTAGGGTTTATTTTTTGGTGAAACCTCTTTAAAGAGGCTGTAACCCAGGCACTGGGGGGGTCTGTGTGCAGCTCGTGGGGGGAAACTGAGGCACAGATGGGCACTGCGGTGGGGCCAGGGGGCTGAAGGCAACAGCACTGGGGGCCTGGGGGGGATTTCCACTTCTAAGGAGAATGGGGTTACCCTTGAGAGGGTCCCCTCACCGGTCCCACCAGCCCCAGGGGATAACATGGCACCTCACAAGGCACTCTCCAAGCCACCACTGCTGTTCCCATGAGGCACTTGGATGTCCCCAGTGTCCCTTGCCCAGGTGGTTGGGGACCACCTGGCTTTGTGTCCCCAGCAGTGAGGCTGCTAAGCATCCTGAAAGACAGCATCTCCCTACTCCCAGCGTTGTGCCACCCCGAAGTTCTGGCTCCTCCAGTCCCGTACTGGGATGGGCATTGCAGGTGATGAAGCAAAGCAATGCCTCCATCTGCTGGAGGAAAGGGCTCTGGGTGGCTCCCAGCCCCCACGCCCCCAAACCCTGCACCCTGCAGGGATTTAGGGATGCTCCTGGGTTTCATCCAGCACAGTGGTATGGAAGTGGTCCCTTGGTTCTGCAGCTGGACAGGGCAGGAGCGTAAAATTGGGACTTCTCAGTCATTTTCTGCATGGAAAAATGATAAAAAAATAAATGTTGTATCTCCAAAGAGCGTGGCAGCTTTGGGTTCGGGTTTGTTGTCCCTACAGATGCCAATGGGGACAAGTGTGGGACTTGCAGTAGCTCTGGGTGCAATGGGACCAGTGCTGCCGAGCAACAGGATCTGAGTGCAGACCAAAGAAAGCAGAGCTGCAAGGAGTGCACTAAGAGCAGTGACCAAGAAAAAGCCAAAAAGTGAAGGCATTTAAAGGGGGGGGGGGGGGAGAATAAGCAATTTTCCAGCAGGTGCATTTAAAGATCTTATCCCCTGCTGGGATGAGAAACCGATTTCCTTATAAATTAGAAAGACTTCAGCTACGTGGAAGTTCCCCGCCCCAGCCCCATAGATCCCCCACTGCAGTGTGTGGGTGAGCAATTTCACTTTTGTTTCCGAAATCCCAGTGAGCATCTCCCTGCTTCCCCACTGAGAGTTACTTTGGAGGACATCACAGCTCCAACCTCCAAATTTTTGCCCTCTGTGGGGCTCCTCTGGGCTCCTTACCTCTGAAGGGGCATATTCACATCATTCATATTTTTCATTCCTAATGACCCCCAATTTATTCTGAACATAATATTACACATTAGAGAGAAGTACTGACGCTCCTAGCAGATCCACTGCTGTTTCAACTTGTATAGTCACTAATAGCACTGGGGGAAAGGGAAATGCACACACCCCACTGCTGAACACCACCAATAGGCCCAGGATCCCACTGAGTCTTAAACCCTTTCCTTTTTCCGTTCCTTTTTCCTTTCCTCTTTCCTCTCTTTCCTCTTTCTTTCCTCTTTCCTTCTTCCTTTCCCTTCCCTTTCCTATTTCCTTTCCTTTACTATTTCCTTCTCTTCTTCCTTCCCTTTTTCCTTCCCCTTTTCCTTTTCTTCCCCTTCCTTTTTCCTTTCCTTCCTCTTCCCTTTTCCTTTCCTCCCCCTTCCTTTTTCCTTTCCTTTTCTTTCCTTCCATTCCATTCCCTTTCCTTCTTCCTTCCCCTTCCATTTCTTTCCCCTTCCCTTCCCTTTTCTTATCCTTCCTTTTTCTTATCCTTCCCTTTCCCCTTTCCCTTTCCCTTTCCTCTTTCTCTTTCTCTTTCCTTCCCTTCCCTTCTCCTTCCCTTCCTTCCCCTTCCCTTCCCCTTTCCCTTCCCAGTTGCTAACACAAAAGTTGTTACCTCTCCCCTGCGCAAACACACATCTCCTTCTCACCCTCCAGCCTCGAGGCTCCCAGGTGAAATCCCAGCGATTTTCCTACAGCTGGGTCGCATTTCAGCCCTGATCTCTCGTTTTAACAGAGCCACTTTGTCCTGCACCCGGAAGGAGGAGCACGAAGTGTGCGCGAGCAGCAGGGCTGAAGCAAACCCATTGCGACAACCTGCAGCGGTCGGTGCTCACCTCTGAGTGCAATCGGTGCCCCCGGAGCACCCCGGGGTGACTTCAGGGAGCAATGCCAAGCCTCGGGTTTCCTTTATGCTCACGCTGACGTTGGTGAATGTGTTTTGAAATCACATCTTCCTGCAAGTGGATGCCACGGCCAGCACAGGGGGAGCCCAGGATGGGGTTTGGGAGCATTCGCTGAGCCCAGGGAGACCTCAGCAGTGCCGGGAGATGGGAATGGAGCCCAGGAGGCCCCCACCGCTGCCAGGGAAAGCTCGGAGGTAACGAACTGCTCTGCAAACATCCCCCCCAAATGCACTTCCCGGCTGCACCCGCTTAGAACGCTCCAGTTGCACTGCAGTGAGACCCCCACGGGTAATATCGTTTCCTGAGGGGAGGGAGGCAAATCTGGGCTGAAGTCTGATGATGCTGGAAGCAGAAAAAAAAAAAAANGGAAAAAAAAAAAAAAAAAAAAAAAAGGAAGGGAAGGTGGGTTTCTAGAAAGCCGGTGTTGTTTCGGTACCGCTTGTAGCAGCAAGGTTGGAGGTGCAGGTTTGCACCGAGTCTGGCTAGAATGGGGAAGTGCAGCCCCATGGGTGGCCCCTTCCCCCCCCTTCCCCTTCCCTGATCCCCATCCCTGCTCAGTGTTTGTGTGCTTCCCTCCTTGTGCACAGACCTCTAGATCCCCCAGATCCCGCCCCTGCTTGGGCTGGGAGGAAGGTTTTCCTGCTCTCACTTAATGCACCTCCCCCATCCATCGCCCACCTCATGGCCACCAATTAGGGACCAGCAAGGCAGACTTGATGTGCGCCCCCTCCTTCTGCAAACACACAGCAGCACACACGAAGCCCCCAGCAGCTCCCACCACCAGCGGAGGGGCTGCAGTCACGGGGAGCCCAAACTCCCTGCTTTTCACCCCAAAAGCACGCAGACATGGCCTCCCTGCCCACTGCTTCCCCTTTTTCTTTATTCTCCGGAGCCAGCAGCGGAAGCCCCTGGGGGGGCCGTGTGCTGACTCCCAGCTCTGTGCAGGGCCATGGCACGAGCCCGCTGCGCCAGCCTGGACCTGGGGGGCTCCGTGGCAAACACCCCCATGTTGGACACTCTGGAGGAGCACCCACCTCAGACCCCCACCTCAGCCCTCATCTACAGCAACGTGGGTGAGTGACAGCCCAGCACTCAGCTGGGGGTTGGGGGGGCAGCACTGGGCTTTGTGCACATCTTTGGGGGGAAGAAAGCGGCGTGAATAATTCCTCTCTCCGCAGGAGAGCTACGTGCCCACCTCGTCCCCACCAAGGCCAGCCGAGGGGATGGAGCCAGGAGAACCCCCCCACAGCTCGGCCATGACCCCCTGCCTCCCCCCTTGCCCCAAAAGCAGCTGCAGCGAGCTGAGTCCCTCCCAGAGCAGGGCACATGGCAGCCCTATCAAAGAGACCCTGCACCACAGCTCGGCAGCCCTTGGCCACAACACAAGGATGGGGCACCCAAAAAGCCCCTGACCAAATCGCAGAGCCTGGTGGAGACCCAGGGGGGAACCCTGAGACCCAGCCTGGAGGATGTGACATTTGGGACAGGGGATGCGGTGCTGGGCTCAATCCTGGAGGGTCTGGAGGACCGGGCAGGGCTGTGTGAGGCCATGGTGGGCTGCCATGCTGCCTGCCTGGCCCGGCTGTGTGAACGTGCCATGGGGGGGCTGATGGGGTCCTGGGGAGGGCTGCAGGCCAAGCTGGCAGGGCAGGGTTGGGCCGTGCTCAGCGTGCTGCAGCCAGAGCCATGCTGCCAAAGCGGGGATGCCTGGTATTACCGTGTGGGTTTCACCTTCAGGAGAGAACAGCTGGAGCTTGCAGCCAAGGTAAGGGGGGGATTGGGGCTGTGGGAGGGGGCTGCAGGCAATGGGAGCCCTGGGTGGGTGAGTGGGATGGCCAGCATTTGGCAGGTTCCTCTTCAGCCCTCACTTTTGCTAAATGAGCTGGTGCTGCTGCTGAAGGCTCTCGGACATTCAAGGGAGCAAAAGTCCAAGGTTGACACAGCAGGGGAAGGTGCACGAGGCCTCGAAGGGTGAGCAGACGTGGAGCAGGGCTGGATGCCCCAGCAGTGTGGGGTGAGAGGCAGCACAGCAGCTTTGCAGCTCGGCTGGGGCTGACTCCCCTCTTTACGCCCTGCTTCCTCATAGAATCACACAATGGTTTGAGTTGAAAGGGACACTGAAAGGCCATCGGGTCACACCCTGCTGCACTGAACAGGGGCACCCACAGTCCATCACGTGCTCAGAGTCCTATCCCTTGACCTTGGATGTCTGCAGGGATGGGGCATCCCTCTCTGAACAAGCTGTGCCAGTGCTTCACCAACCTTATTATAAAAAAATCCAACCTGATTTCTTGCTCCAGGCTGTTTCAGTGTGCACCAAAGGGTGCAGTGGAGCCCAAGCACTGTGCATGGGTAAAAGCAGGTTGGAGCTGCACGGCAGCCTGGCTCAGGACAGGCTCTGTCTCAGTCCATCTGCCTTTTCCCTGTCTCTCCTTGCAGGTCCTCAAGCCAGGCTGCTGTACCACACAGATGCAGAGCTCCCTTGGAGCTCACTGCAGCATCCAGCGCATCATCAGCCGCTTCACTGACCGCCTCCCAGGGGAGCTGGTGCTCCCTGGTCACCCTGGCGAGCAGGGACTGTCCCCAGGTGGCCCTGCCATCCCCCGTGTCCTGCAGGTCCTCCTTTCCCCAGATGTGCCCTACCAGACCCTGGCAGAGTTTATGGAGAGCTCCCGTGCACTGCACAGGAGCAGCCCTGGGCACTACGAGCGCCTGGTGTGCCTGCTCCTCCTGCAGCTGTGCACGGGACTGGAGCACCTCAGGGTGCAGAATGTAGGGCAGGGTGACATCTGCCCCGAGAACCTGTTGCTGGTGCAGTGCCCGTGTCCCCCTGGGAGCCAGCAGGACAAGGAGGGATCTGTGGGGCTGTCCCTTCCAAGGTTGCTCATCAGCAACTTCTTCAAGGTGAAAGACAAGACCAGACCTTGCTCCACCAGCCAAGAGTGGGACTGGACCAAGGGCTCTGCTGCTCTCCCCACCCCGATGGCAGACGAGCTGAACGTAGGCATGCTGATCTATAAGATCTTGCATGTGGACATCTCTCTGGAAAACGCTTTGGATCTGAGAAGCAATCAGCTCCCTGCAATCCCCTCCCTGTCCATCTATTCCACGGGACTCAAGCATTTGGCCACACTGCTTCTCCACCGAGATCCCCGCAAGAGGGTCTCCATCAAGGAAGCCAGGCACATCCTGCAGGTCCTGCTCTGGGGGCCTCGCCAGGAGCTCTTTGCCAAGAGCAGGAAGACGTTGGCCCTGCTGCAGAGCTGGCTGGAGATGAAGAGGGCACTGCTGCTGCTGAAGTTGGCTGAGAAGGCGGCTGGAGGGAGCCCTGGTCTCGAGGAGTGGCTGTGCTGCCAGTACTTTGTGGAGGCCACCGAGCACATGCTCTACCAGGTCACCCAGACGCTTTACATGCCATAAAAACCAACCTGCCCGGAAGGCTCCCAAAAGCCAAGAGCCCACGAAGGGTCCAGTTCTCATCTCCCCAACCAAAGCCAGTCCTGGCTGGGAAAACTCATTTTCAAAATCTCAAACTGCTCCCACCCAACACATGAACAGACCTAAGCAAGCAAGGACCAAACTCTCAGTGTAATACTTTGGCTGCCACGATGCAGATGTGTTTTCACACCTTCAGCTGATTTTTGTTCAAGTGCTTCGAATCCAGGTTATCAGAGCATCTCAGCAAAGACAGCTGGATGGAAGGCACGGGGTGAAGCACCAGCACAGTGGCTCATTGTCCTGAGTAAGGGGAATATAGCTCAGGCTTTTCCCCAAAAGCCCTCCTCCTGTGTGGCTGCTGTCACTGTTTTAAATAACAATATGAAGTCGTACATTATTGCTCACCCTGAGACACACTTAGGGGAGGAGGAACGCAATACATCACACAGCCGTGTCCTTTTTAGGAACAGCATAGTCGCAAATAGAAACGACATCTCGGAGGAGGAAATAAAGCGGCCACGCAGCTTCAATAAAACCCTGAGCTGAGCCTCTTAAACGCTGCTCCTTTCTGTGCTTTCTGTGCACCCAGGGGATCTGACGTGGGAGGATCATGATGTTGAAGCTCCTTGCTCCACAATGTTGAGCTGGAGCTGCAGTGAGCGCTCCGTGGGTTTGTGGCTGCTGGGAGATGCTCACAGGTCTGTCTGTAAGAGACCCTCAGGGTCTATCAGGAGCCAGCAAGCAGCACGTGGGTGCTCTGCACCATGATACCTCAAGGTGCACGGGATGTGGTGAAGTCCATGTGAGAAAGGAAGAAACTTGAGCCCTGCAAAGTCCTCCCAGAGGCCTGGCTACAGCACGTGGGGTGGTGGAGAGGGATGGACACAGTGGGGGCACGAGCCCATGGCACACAGCCCTGGGCTGCACGTCACCTCCTCCCCTCGAGCAGGGCTTGCTGGGAAGTGCTGCTCACTCGTGGGCAAGGTGCTTCCATCTGACTCACAGAGTGACTCAGCCGAGCACGGTGCTGTGAAGAGCCCCATAACCACACCTGTCCTGGCGCGTGCGAGGGGACACGTCTCAAGGACACGTCGCACGTGTGGTCTCTGCTCAGCACACTGTGGCTCAGCACCTCCATCCCCAACCCGGCGAGCAGCGCAGCTGCCTGCACGGAGGGCGGGGTGTCATGCAAGGCCCTGCTTGGGTAGCTGGTATAATTATTAACTAAGTAATTATTAATCCGCTCACAGCTATCACCTGACAGCTGCAGAGCAGTTGCTGCAGGCTGTGTACACAGGGAGAAAAATGCTCCCAGTCAGCAGGTTCCTACCTCCTGTCCTGTCCCCTCTGTGTGCTGCTTCCCCAAGGTGCTGCTTTCTTCCAGCCTGGCATGACAGAAGCATGTCCCATCCCCATTCATTTTCATGGCCACAGGCTCCCAGCCCATGGACAGGCTCTGCCCTGCATCCCACAGCATCTGGGAGCTGTACCCTGCTTAGATCACAGCCCTATTCTGTGAGCATCCCTGCCCTGGGTATCTCCCAAAGCAAATCAGCACAGGGGGGTTAGACCAAGGGTGGCCAGGCCCAGTGGATCAGAGATGGGAAGAGGTGGAGACAAGCTCCTTGCCCAAACATTACCCAAGCACAGCCCTCTCACAAAACCATCATTCCTCAGTCAGAGCCTCCGGGCCAGAACCACTGCCCTGCATCCCTGCTTCCAATCCTGTAGTATCATGCATGGCTACAAGATGGCAGTAAGAGCTCTGGCAGCACAGCCTGCTTGGGCACCTCACCATGAAAATAAAGAAAAACAAACTGCTCTGCATGCCCACTCCATGCCCTGGCAGCCCACAGCCAGGCTGGCTGAATCCCTGTGCTGCTGCCACTCGTGTCCCCAGTCCTGGTTTCTACCCGACCACCACCAGCATCCACGAATCTCTCTCCCTTTTTTGCTGAGGAGCTCAGAGTATTCAGTCAGCAAAAGCTGCAGAGAACAGCTTGGGCTCAGAGCAGAGCTTGGGTCTGTGCTTGCACGTCCCTGCAGAGAGCAGGCAGCAGCAACGCTGCCTCAGCACGGCAGAGGCAAACAAATTTCTCAAGAGAACCCTCTCAGGAATTTCAGGCCTTTGCCAACCCGTTGAGGAAAAGCAGAAATATCCTCTCCCCCTCCACTCCATCACCCCTCACCCCTCCGCTTCACTGCTGGCAAGCTCACAGCTTTCCCAAAAAACAACACAGGAAGAGGACGATTACAAGGCCACGAGCACTTAGCAGGAGAGCAGGGGGAGGGAGGGAGAGCTGCCACTGCACCGGGTCCACCAGGACACAAGGAGCACACGCTGCAGGTGGGAAGGGTCAAGACGTTAGCAAAAGGTTTGCACAAGCACCCCAAACCCATTCAACAGACCCTAAGAACACACCCTTAGCAACACTGCTGATTTCACAGGCTCTCCAGGAAGACCGTGCCACAACCTTGGGTCACTTTGTGCTGCTGTAAGAAGAGTTATCACTGCAGGACACTGCTCCTCTGCCACTGCTTTGAGGGCAGTGTTGGAAGGATGGTAGATTGATGTACCCTGCTCAATTCCTGCATTGCTTAGCTCAGCACAGCTCACCCCACAGTAAACTTACACATCCCTAAGGCCAAGTGCTGCTGGGACCTCAAACCAGGGGCAGAGCTGTGTTGTAACCGAGTGCTCATAGCACAAGGGAAAGCCTCAAACGTGGTGAAGATAACCTTGCACCCAACACACAAGCAGTCCCAGTGAATTCACTGCTACGCAGCTTTATGGGGTCAGGTGGTACAAAACAAGCCTATAAAGCTGCAGATGTCAGCACTATAAAAATAAATGGGAAACATGCTTTCAAGCAGAGCCCCACTGCAGACTTACCTCTGCAGCTGACAGCTTCAGTGCAAGCACTGGTGATTCCAGCAACATGCAAACACTTTTTTTCCCCTCTTGAGTACTGCTGACATTGAACAGCTGAGGCTCTACAAACACTGCTCAGCTCCAGTCCCTTTTCCTTATGCTTCAATCCCAATCTGCTTCACTACGTTCACAGCTCCTGTTCTGGAGGCTGCCTGGACTCACAGTAGCTATGTAAGTGCCACAAGCCTTCCTAGATCATGAGTGCACTGAATCATCCTTCACATGAGCACAGGAGTCCACTGCCAGCACTAACACAGCCTGCAAGTGTGTATTTGATACTCCAAGACACCTGAACCTCATGGTGAGCTGCACTTCTCAGCATTTCACTTGTGACTTTCTAATCAGCACATGCCCTAAGTATCCTATGAAGCATTAATAGAACAGGGATCCAGGGATCACAATTACCAATGGAACGGATAACCTGCTAACTATTTCAATAAAAGCAGGCTTTTCCAGGACTGCAAGTCCTGGCAGATCATCACCCTGGGTTCCACTCAAGCAATGAGTGACCCAAGCTTTTCCCTACCTGCAACAGCTGGGACACTTCCAGAGCCACCTCTTCAGAGTCCAAGTCTTAAACAGCTTAAAACAGCAATAAAAAGTAAAATATAAATTTTTATTTAGAATTAAAGCAAATACTTCAGTTATCACAAACACAATATTAAACTTCAAGAAATATACTGCTAATTTGGAGGGAGCATTTATTTGCACAACCACAACATGCGCCACAAAATCCAGAAAAAGATGTGGAGTCTGAAATTTTCAACATCTCACCACCAGAGCAGTTGGTCACGTTTCATACAAAGTTACATATACTGTAATAGATGTTGACAAAATTTCTACAGAATCATCTTTATAGACAACAAGAAAGCTCTAAGAGGCAAACATTGCAATCTATTCTTCTTCTGATGAGTCTCTCTCAAACGTGTAGGCCATGAAGCAAGCATCTGGTCTCTTGGGGACAAGGGGATGCCCTGGTCTCACAATCTCAAAGCCCAAAAAGCTGAAAGTACGGAGCAATGCAGCTAGAAAAAAAAACAACAGAAGACATTTCATCACGTGGTTCTGTAACAGAAGTTAAATTATCCACCAAAACCAACTTCCAATGTTGCATCAGCCTTTCTAACGCTGAGTTAACACCTACCTCTATCATCTCTGTTCTTGTGGAAACAAATGAACACATGATCAACTTGAAGCTGTTCTTCAGCAAACTCCAGAAGAACTGCAAAACTGTGAGAAAAATAGAGGTGTTGAGTGCACACAGACAAGCACTTCCCTCAGATGTGAGCAGCAAGGCCCTGCGAAACCATCCTCATACATCATAAGCAGAAGTGAAAGGTAGGGGCTGAAGACTGACAAACAGGAAACATGGAGCCCCAGTTTTGTGCCCCAAGTTTAAACCTAAGTCATCATTGCATGAAATTTCTGAAGGGAGAACTGCAGAGACAGACTCAGAATGAGACTTCTTTTCAGTGGATGGAAGCAACCATTGCCACAGTTTGACAGTGCAGATCTTTTTGTTGGTTCTGGTGGACAGAACAGGAGAGGAAGACCTCAAACCATGATCATTTGATGCCCTCTTACAAGAGTCTGTCACCAAGCACCATAACCAGACTTCAGATGTCAGAAGAATGGAACAGCACAGTGTTACAGACCTCAGAGACAATCTATACTGAAGTTGCCTTGTATTCTACCCACCTGTCCTTGCTCCCTTCAGGCAGAGCACCACTGGGTATTTCAATATAGAGGTTGTTGTTGTTCAGCACTGCTCTCCAACTAATGTGTTTGGCATCTGTAAGCCTTGACTGGACATTCAGAATTCTTGTCCTGTTATTAGATGTTAGTTCTTCTGTCACATTCAGCCGATTATCCTGCAGAATTAATACATGCAACATTACTTCCAATTCATTCTGGAGATGGGTTAACTTCCATGAAAAGGTTTAAGACAAAAGAGCCTTCCCACCTACCAGAGTGAGCTGCTCAACATTACTCATACTCACCGAATAAAATAAATTAGCTGAAAGATTGTGATCCCTCTGACTATTCCCTCGCCCACCTGGGATCTTCAGGGGTGGGTGAGGGACATCAGGAGCACCACCGAGGCCCCGGACCCAGGTTACTACAGCAATTGAAGGGAACCCTGGAACTAGAAAAGGATCACAGTCAGAAGTAAACAAGTGTTAAGAGTCATGAGAATTCTAGGTTTTATAGGCAGTCGATGGCAGTGCTTTGTTGTTTTTTTTTAAATAAACCCAGACTAAGGGAACTCCTCCCACTGCAACCTTGTCGAGTAGTAAGACAAAGGAACAGCCAGGCCAGGCACAAAACACCACCTAAAGCCCAGAGCCACAAGCATCAGAAAGACACTGCTGGAGTATTTGGATGGAAATTCCAGCTTGGGGGTGAAAACACTCTCAGATGGGAGCATCAAGTCAGCTGTATATTTGACCTGACCTCGAGAAAGGAACCATTTTACTATTGTGTATGTAATGGTGTAAAACCCATTTTATTCCCCACCTTGATCTCCTATGAGATCACAAACATACTGGCCCAGCAAGCTAGAAATCATTTTCCTTAATGATACTCAGCCTTAATTAAGCTAGAATTTTGCATCAGCACTCTTGGCTTGAGATCAGAAAACACATGAAACAGCATTATCCGTGAGACCATCTCAAATGCTTCTACTATGCAGAGCTCAGAAAGCCAACCCTCTGCTTTCAGTGCATGGAGATCAAACCCAAATATCACAAAAAAAAAAAGAAACCTAAGAGCCTTCCTGACTTTCAGAGCAATTTCACATCGCTCCGCCACGTTCTGATACTTGGGGAGAAGAATGATCTCTTGAGATACGAGCATTTCTGAGTTACATCCCCTCCATCAGGCTGCTTCCCTGCATGCAAGCCTTTACTGTACAAACAGCAAAAGCTGAGCCTAGCCCCTCCCTCTGCACCATCCCTCACCCTGCAGGCTCACTCAAGAGTTGCGTCATCTCAGCAGATGCAGCAATCGAGGCCCTCGGGGAAATTTTCACAATCGTCCTGTCTGTGAGTGCCAGCAGCCATTTGCAAATCAGAATAAACATGTACAAAATAATCCACCATTTTGCACGGTTCACACGAGTTTCGTTTTTTTTTATTATGATTATTTTTTAACGAGCTTGACATCTGCGATGAATGATTCGTATTAAAAAGGCAACCAATGGCCATGCAGGCCAAATATTATATGCTGGAAGCATGAGTAAGCACAGCAGCTATAAAGTTGTTAAGCTAAAGACGATAATTTGCTCGATCTCAATTAAATAAGGGCTCAATCCACTATTTTAGGACCTCTGGAACAGTTTATTGCCAGCGTTAGTGATTTCTGATTCACTGTAGATCCCAGTGTTCCTCATCAGCTTTATAAATAAGCCCTTAAACAAACCCGTGCAGCACTAATCCTTCACCATTTCCTCTCTCCCCCAACGAAAGGCGGTGTATAACAAAGGCTGTTTACACTCCGCGAGGGAGAACGCGTTTTAGCGACGCTTGGCTGCTCCCACCGTTGAGAAAGAAACCAATACCACCTCTCTGAAATACAAAAACAGCTTTTTGGTGACGTACTGAAGCTGCTCTCTCCCCGCCCGTCCCAGCCGCATCCATCACTCCCCTGGCAGAGGGCACAGCGATGCTCCTGAGCCTCCACCTCCTCGCACCGCTCACCCCATCGCGTCCTTCCCAGCATCTGCTGCCATCATTTAATCCCCTCTCGACTTTTAAACCGACAGCTCTGCGCCCTCGGTGTTCCTTTTCCACGCTGCCTACGCTTACATAAGGGGATAAAGAGCTCCCAGTGNGGGGGAAGCGGCAGCAGGGCGGGCCGTGCTCAGGCTGAGGGGAGGTCCCAGCCCCTCACCTGCTCTGTCCGGTACTGAGGCTCAGCACGGCGGGCATGATGGTGCTTTTATTCCCCTCTTTCTCTCTAGCGAAGCAGTGACTGTTGAGTATCCGCTGCAGGGAGGATTTCACCATCCGGCCGCTCTGGTCCGAACCCCGAAACCCTCCGCCGCCTCCCGCCGGCCGCTCTCCAGGCACTGCTACACAAAATGGCACCGCGGCCGCAGTGGGTCCTTATATACCCTCGGGAGGCCACGCCCCTCTCCTACGGTAACGCCCCTTCACGTAAGCCACGCCCCCGAGAGGGCGACTACTCCCTCGCAGTGGACTGTTCAACTGTCCATGAAAAACCCTCGCTTTCCATTGGCTAAAACGAGCGCAGAGGCGGAACAAGAATCCGTTTCCCTATTGGCGGACGGCGTGACGCGTTCGGAAAATCGACGGGACGGGGAGGAGGGGCGCAGCGGGCCCCGATTGGCTGCGCTCTCCGAGAGTGGGCGGGGCTCGTCTGGGAGGCTTCTGTACAGGGACGCCGGTTCGAATCCCGCGTCCCCGACCGCGCGTCGCTGAGGTGAACTGCGGCGGCAGAGCGTAGCCCGGCGCATGCGCGGGGGGGTGGGGTGGGCAGGAGTGGCGGCCAGGAGCCCTTCTCGTGCCCCCAACCTAATATTGGGGTCATCCCAACCCCTCTCCCCCTTAACCCTCTCTATGCTCAGAACCTCCCAAATTCTGCCATTAACCCTTTATATACCTAAATCCCCTCCAACCCTTATTAACCCTTGGTGCATCCATATCCCTCCCCAATTTTCCTCTAATCTCTCTATCTCCTCTCCAAATTTCACCGTATTCTCTCCATTCCCACCCAAACCCCCACAGTTTTCCCCCACGTCCCCCCATGAACCCATATGTGGGCAGGGTCAGGCTGCCCAGGGGTTGGGGGGACCAGCATCCCTGGAGGGGTTCAGGGGATGGGGAGATGTGGCACTTTGGGGACACAGTGGGTGGGCACGGAGGGATGGGTTGGGGCTGGACATGGGAACCTGAGAGGTCTCTTCCAACCTGCATGATCCAGGAGAGCATGTGTGAATACTGTAGCCCGGAGATCTTCGTCTGATCCAGTTCTGAACACCTAAGCCCATCACTTGTTGGGTGACACCTGAATGCACTGGAGAAGGACGATGCTGTCCCCTGTGGAAAGAAATACAGGTTTGCATGATGCTGGATTGAGTCTGTGGTCAGGTATGCCTTGTAAATGACAGAATTGTAAGGGCTGGAAGGGACCTCCAAAAATCATCGAGTCCGACCCCCCAAAGGAAGCAGAGTAAGGTGTTGGTAGAGCCAAAGATAAGCCACTAAAGACATGATGAAATGTTTCACGAGATCATGGTTTTCTGCAGAAGTCTGTATTCCTTTCTTCATTCAGCTCAGGCGATGCCAAGCCTGTTTTATTCCCTTTGGGTACAGTAGCTGCATTTGAGCATTTCCGTATTTTTGACAGTCTCTCTTAACATGTATTTGCTTTAAAATATTCTCATCCAAAAGCTCTGAGCACATGGGTAAACCACTGTTTGGTTCCACACTGAACATGAACCTAAATCCCCATCTTCCTCCTGAGCTCTGAAATTACTCTGATGGACTGTGATGGAACGAAGCATATTGCCAAAAGAAATCATTGTCTGTTTTCCTGCAGCTTAAATGACAAGCTTGGCCTGGTCAGCAGCCAGTGACTGCTCTGGGAGCCATGGTAAGTAAGAGGCACGAGAGAAAAAGGCTTTTCCTGCTGCAGGTAGCTGCACTTAGCCCCCAGAACACCGAATAACTGCGGTATGAGTGCTTTCATCGTGCTCTCTACACGTTGATTTATGGATGGGAAGCTGATTGCCATTTAATGTATTACCCAGGGACCAACTTGAAACAATAGGATAGCTGCAACTCAGGAAAATTGGAACCAAATGAAGCACATCAGAGAAGATATGGTAATTCATGTTTTGTGTGTTGTTTTAGCAAGGCTTTCCTGAATGGAGGGATGGATCTATTAGACTGCCTAAGCATTTTCTTTTTGGTTTCATTATTTCTAATAAGGGCATTTATTATTTATGTAGTAATCCGAATGTAATTCCTGATAATGGCACAGTGTCAGAGGACATCATCTTCTCAGCTGCTCTCTGCTTTATTGTGGCTCTGGAAACAGCTCTCCTCGCTGGATACCTGTCATCTCAGTGGGCCCTCATTCCATTTTACAGCTGAGTGACCTGGATAACACTGGTGTTCTGCAGTGTGCAAAAAGCCCAATCAACCTGTTTTCTTTTTAAATATTGTAAGTGATTAGCTCCAGCTGCAGTTTTGCTGAGATAGCCTGACTCTTCCAGTTTAGCAGTGACAATGATTCATACATCCTCACGGAGAGGGCTCTGACTCAGAATTTCAGGATTAGCAGCTGAGGCACTTTGAGCTGTTGCCATCCCCAGCTGTTTTTTAGCACTGTTTTGCCATCATTACCCTCCTGTAGCAGAGCAGGCAGAATTAAGTGGTCCAGACACATTCCCATTTGGCATCTCTGGCCAAGCCTACCTCATTCCCTAAGTTATCTAATAACTGGGCAGCAAACCCAAACAGCTGACGTGCAGGTGTCCACGACTGCTGGGGCACGGCAGCTTTCAACCCAGAGGCCAGATGGGTTCATCCCAAGTCCTGTGCAAGTGCCTCCTTATTCCACTGGCTCTAAATACCACATCTTCAGGACACATTTCAAAGGGACAGAACAGTCCCAGGGCTGGAGGTGCAGCAGGCAGCCTGGGGCAGTTGGTTTGCAGCAGTTCTGAACTGCTTACTGAACTCATTGGGGGAGAGCACGTGGCGAGTCCTAGTTCTGTGTCTTACACAAACAGGTCATAGCAATTAGGCTGTGAAGTCACCTGGGAAAATACTTTGTACGATCTGAGTTAATAAATACCCAGAGCTGCTAAAAGAGAAAGTACAGGAGGAGCAACGCTGCTGAACTCCAGATGAGGAGTCTGAGTTTGAGTACTTCCAGGTTGAGGAAAACAAGAGTTTTATTTTCTAGAAATGCATTTGCCTTTTTTTTTTCATTTCTTACCTCATTCCAGCATGTTTTTCACTCTCTTTTACAAGAGAGACCACAAACGATAGTCAGAAAATCCTCAGTTAGTGATTCTTCATTTCTACTTTCCAAAAGGACTTGAAGAAGAGTTTGTGGCAGCACAGGAATAAGTGAAGTCAAGGTTAAAGCTGACAGCTGATTAGGAACAGATGTTCAAGCAAGAAATGAATGAGACCAGTAACCAAATGTCTTTCCTCTTCATTGCCTGTTTTCAGGTTTGCATGAATTTGTGAGGAGGTGACACAAAGGTAGTGCATAGAAAGCTGTACAGAACCCAAAACACCCTCAGGAACTGACCATTAATCCTTCTGAGTTGTTTTCTGTTGGTGAGAGGAGCGTGCTGCACCTGCATGCATGTGCTGGAGTAGCAACAAAGGTGCAGTAAGAGGCGAGTGGAAAAGACTGGTGATGGGCTCGTAGCAGAAAACCCCATATATATTCTGCTCAGCTGCATCACGCTGTCACAGCTCCTCTTGGATGTGGGAATAGGAGGTGTTTTTGACATTGAGCAGCACTGTGGGAATGGATCCGCCTCTGATTTGCTGACTGGGGAAGTGCAACAGAGAGAAAAACACGAGCTCTCTTTTAAAGCATGTGCATAGCATTGCACAGTTTGTATCTCCCCAAAAGTAATTAAAAAAAAAAGCCCTTTTAATAACTCAAATATCGCAGAGTATGTTCTAGTTGCCCTCATTCTTTCTGTTCCAGCAATACACACATTGCTTTTACAGATTTAGGAGTTATCTAGAGATGCAGCCAAGCACCAGAACAGAACAAAACGTGACACAGAGATGTCCATCATTGTGTGTTTTCACAGAAATCAGTGTATGTGCTGACTTCTCCATCCTGTAATTCAGCCTCTTTTTGTCCCAGGATAATTTAAATAAACATGTTTGTCAGCTCTGCGTGGAGATAGAGTTCAGCACAAGTTTATAAGATTGTGAGCACAAGTTTATCTAGACACTAGACAGTGCTATTTCTAAACTTTGTAAGACCTAAGTCTTCTAAAGTGGGGCCACTAAATCTGTCCATCTCCTCCTTAGCTCTGATTCATTGCCTACAGGTAACTCCCAGTTACCTAGTTCTAAATACTCCCTTACCAACTATGCTCTTTGGTGTGTTAGAATCTATTCTGATCTTTGTGGGACATTTAATTAGAACACTTTTTCCTATCGTTTTCATCAACTTCCCTGTGAGAATGATGTGATTTGAAGGTCAGCTTCTCTGCAGACCCACTTGTGCTGGAAGAAATTCTGTGTGCCACTGCAAAGTGAGGCTGGGATTCTTCAGGGTTCACCAGCTCAGGGAAGAACTTATTTTCCAAGATCTCAGTGAGATATTAAACAAGAAGAAAACAGCACATCGGGCCAACAAATGTCTCTACTTCCTACCAAAGGAACTCTGCATTCTCGCTTCATAACAGCCACTATGAAGAGGATTATAGTTTGAATGCAGATGAGGTAAGACACTTCAAATGCTTTAAAATCTCATTATTTGTTTTAGGGGTGTACACTAACATAGTGCTGTAGTGATGGGTGTCTTCTCTAGGTTAGCAGGATCAGGCTTAGAAGCACCACAGATCAGTTTCTCTGTAAAAATAATAATAATTATTATAAAGATGAATGCAGAAGGGAACAGCTTGCAGCAAGAGAGGGACACGTGGCCCAGAGCAGCAGCCAGGGACACATTGGCTGTCAGGGACAGCACCTTAACACTGCAGGGAAAGAAGCTGCTCGAGCAGTTTGTCGTTATGGCTCTGTGATTTCAGAGTAATTGCTTGATTTTTGGACTGTTTTTCCCTCTGAGTGCTGCTGCCAATTATGAGCAAATGGTCATGAGGAATTTAGAGGTAGTTGCACAACAATAAAGTGCAAGACATTGCAACACCCACCCGTCCACAATCCATTTTCTGTTTCGTTTCCTTCGAGCCAAATGTAGCTCGGAGGGTTTGCCCTCTCCATCCCCACGTTAGCAGGAGGTGATGAAGTTCAGGTTCTTCCAAATTGCACATCCACAGAGGGGAGTCCTGAGACAGCAAGCCCCATCTGACCGCATGCATCCTGCATTTTGGGGTGGCAATCTGCTGCGAGCACTTTCTTTCTCCTCTGACCCCTTTGCTTGCTGGAGCCTTGCACACTGGATTTATTTGTTTAATTTTTGCTCAACTTCCCTTTTCTCTCGCAGAGCAGTTCTGGTGTTTCTTCCCAGGAAGGGCTTGCTTTCACACCCTCCGTGTTGCAAGAGCTGGGCGGGATTGCTTATTTTCCACCGGCTCTTGTTGTGCTTGGATCAGTCAGCCTTAGGGACTGGGAAGCACACGGTGCATGCAGCTCAGCTTTTGTAACTGGTAATTTGGTTTGGAAATGTTATCCAAACAAACAGCAGGATGAGCGTTAAGACCTGTGCAGAATCTGCTCCGTCAGAAACGAGTTCAGAGTCAGTTCTGCCTGCCTAAACATTTCGCCCAACAGCTCATTAAAATGGAAATATTCAAAGGAGACTTTTCCCCCCCGATTAGATCGTTCCTTTGATAAGAGCATTAACGAGCATATTTTCCCATAAATAAAATGAACAAGCCTCGAGGGCAGGGAAGGTTGTTTTGCCTGCAATGAGTTATGTGCCACACTCGTCCTTTTGCTGCTATGGGAATCACTTTGCCCCTTTGCTGTGCAGCTGGGAACAGCCTGAGAAGGGCCTCAGAGCAGCAGAGCTGGCAACGTGGGCTCTCTTCCAGCTATAGATGTCTGCTGTGTGTGGCTTTATTTCGGGTATAACCCCAAAAGCTGCTTGGGGCAGTGCCAGCACCCTGCACAGCTCCTCGGTGACATGGGTGACACAGGAGGGGACAGGCAGTGCTCCCACCAGCCTGTTTGAGCTTCACACAGCCTCGTGCTTTCTATCCACGAGCTCTTCTGGTTGAACCAATATTGACTCAGGGCTGCATGTACAGAGCTGGTCAGTGATTCCCCCAGAACTGCAGCTGGCTGCTGGGCAGCTCAGTGGGATGCTTAGCAGCTTGGGTTGGGGACAGCTGGTAAAAAATGAAAGATACTCTTGAATTTCAGGCTGCTGAGGCCTTACCTGTGCAGGTGGAGCCCTACAGCAGCACCATCGAGCCCCAGGGTGTCCTCACACTTGGAGTTCAGAAGCCTGAAAATGATGGCGGCTCTATTACGCCAACAGAACTTTCCAGTCCTCCTACAGGTTTCCACTGATGGAGCTGCCTTAGGTACACATTAACTTACACTGCCTCCTGCTTGTCGTTAACGAGAGCTCTGGGGCATGGTCCTTCCATCCACCAAAGTGCATTTCCATGCAATGTGCTGTAACTCCCTACGACTGAGGTGCTGGGAGATAAAGAGGTGGCATAAGGAAAGCAGGAAACCTCGACATGTCCATTCTAATTGGACTGGTGACCCAGTGTATTTCATTTCCCACTTACTTTGCCTTTTACCAATCAGAAAAACTACTCCTCAGAAGTGCATGCAAGGAAAGGGAGCAGCTGTGGTTACAGAAAATAAACCATCTGTGCAAAGAGTATTTCCAAAATTTGGTTTGGGGGTGTTTTAGCTACTGAAGCTGTGGCTTCTGTTTGTCTCGGTCCTCTCTTGGGTCAGTTCCTCCAGCTAATTTTGGTCTGGTTGCTGGGAGTGTCCTCATAGATTGCATGCAGCTTGCAGTGTGTCCTGCTGTCACGCAGCACTGGGTTTCTTAGTGTGCAGTTTCTTATTCCCAATGGTGTTCCCAGCTGCAGCTGCTGCCCTGTGTCACTGGGTGGGGAAACAGAGGCAGAGAGGAAGGACGGTATGGAGGCAAAGCTCCTCCAGCCTCAAATCCTACAGAAAATTCATTGTTTGGGGCTTTTATTTTTTTTTCCCCCTCTTGCTTTATTTTTTTCAACTGGTTTTCAACAGTCCGTTGACCTCAGAGTACCTTTGGAATAAGCAAAACACTTTCTTGAACCTAAATTATCTGTCCTTATCTGCCTCAAACCCCATTGATAATCCTCTTTGTTGCCTTTAAAAATATTCCTGGGAGATTATTCTTTGGCAGTGATGGTTAAGTTTAGTTCTTTTTTATATTGCACTCAGCTTTTCTTTCAATGGCTTCCTGATGTCTTGCTGCTCGGTATTGTTGGGTGGATGCACTGCGGTTTTAGGATTTGAAATGAGCTCAGAAACACTCTCCCCTGCTGTAACAGGATGCTTTTTCCCATGAAATGTTGCAGAGACAGCCACCAAATATTGATTTGTTCAAAATTGGTGGGGTTTTTTGTTTTTTTCAGTGCTCTCCTGGTGATGCAGATTGACATTGCTGCTGCCCATGCTGCAGCTCAGGCTTTGTCCAGCAATAAGAGTGGGTGTTTGCATCACCACCCGTTAAACTCTGAATTTTAACTGCAAAGCAATCCACACCAAAACCATCAGCTCCAAGAGGCACACTGAGCTTGGTTGGTTGGTTCAGACCCACTGGAGGACACGTGGAGATTCTTTCTCCACAGCCCAAATGCCCTTTGTAGCAGCACTGAGACCTTTTTTCCATGACCCCCAGGTATAACAGCTGCGACCCATTTGTTTGGAGGAAGCTGTAAGATTGGGAAAAACAAGCTGTTCTTAATTTCCTTCCCAAATAAGCCGTTGTTGTTGTTGCTGCTCTGTGAGCTCCCTGCTCGTTATGATATTTTGCAGAGTTAACAGTCTCAAGGCACACACCATCCACGGGATGGCAGCTTGTGTCACCACTTTGATTTCCTTTAATCTGGAAGATGTTGAGAGCCCTCAGCGTGGCTTTGTGGGGACACAGAGCACTGGGGCTTCCCCGTGGTGCCAGGTTCAGCTTCCCAACGGGATGTCACACACAGACATGTAGGGCCAGAGGACACCTTCAAATCCAAACCCAGAGCTGCTGTCCCCACGTCATCCTGGGGTCCTGCTCACCTCCTAAATTTCTTCCTTTGGCCCTGTTTTGCTGATTATCAAGGAAGCATCTCAACCGTCCTATACCTTTGCTGCTACAGATGTAAAGCATCAACCCATGACCACGTTGAGTGCCATCACCTCTTAGGCAAAACCCAGCTGTTCATTTGCTGCCTGCTGTGATGGGAGGTGAAAAAGCACACACAGAGCAAGGAGCCAAAAGCCTAGCTCATGCACCTGGGGAGGTTACAAGTGTGATAATGGGGTTTTGGTATTGCGTTGTGTGAAAGGGCTGCTGCAGCCTCTGTGCTTGGCTGCTGTGGTTTCTTTGGGTCTCAGCTTTGATGTTCAGCTGAAAGCTTTCTTCCGTGCTCTGGCAGAGGGCTGCAAACCAGCTCAGGTCTGAGCCATCAGCTCTGCAGCGTTGGGGTGGAAAGAGGTTGGCAAAGCCCCATTCTGCACCACAAAAATGTGGCTTGGAGGTCTCCCACCAGTCTGGGCCTGAGCCTGCCTCGCTCCATCTCTGATGAGGAATTTAGAAAATATTTTTTTATTTTTAGTGAAAACTGGTTGCTTTTCACCTTGCCTCGTGCTCAGAGCTGCATGGGCCCTGCAGCCCCCATGCTTGCTGTGGGCAGCTTTCCAGGCATGGTGGGTGTAGGAAGTGTCACTCAGGGCAGAGCAAAGCACCAAGAAGGGCTCAGAAGCAACGCTGGATGTGTGAGGGCAGTGACCCTGCCAGCCCTTGCACTGCTCCTCCTGTTCTGCAGATCACGGAGATGGATGCAAAGAGCTGTGCTCTTATTTGGGTGGAGCTGCTGGCCACAGATGTGTGTTCTGTGTAGGTTTGGCTATGGGCAAGGGACATTGGAGGACCTGAAGGAGATGTCCTCCCTCCTTGCATGAGGGGTTGGGTTTGGGGATGGGGACAGTGCCAGGAGTGGATCCCTGGGTCTGAAAACAGTGGAGGTGGAAGGGTGTCGGGGACCATAAAGTCATGAAGGTTGGAAAAGACCTCTCTGATTCCAAAGCCCAACCCCAACCCATCCCACCGTGCCCACTGACCATGTCCCTCAGTGCCACATCTCCACAGTTCTGAACACCTCCAGTGATCCCACCGCTCCCTGGGCAGCTGTGCCAGCACATCTCCACTCTTTGGAGGAGAAGTTGTTTCTCCTACCCAACCTGACCCTCCCCTGGTGCAACCTGAGGCCATCCCACCTCATCCTATCACTGTTACCCAGAGCAGAAGCCGATCCCCCCTCACCACAACCTCCTTTCAGGATCTGTAGGGAGCAATGAGGTCTCCATTCCCTCAACCACTCCACATAAGACTTGAATAGGAACAGAGAGAAGAAGGATCTTGATTCGGGCACCTCCGCTCCCCAGCCTCATGCTTCACCACCAAGTACCACGGCTTCCCCCTAAACCATCCCAGCATCCAACCACGACCCCGACCCCAAACCAACGCATCGCTTCGGCTCACTGGAGCCATCCCAACCCTCCTTTCCTCCTGCCCAGCACTGACTCAGACATCCCTTACGTGCTGTGCCGAGGGAACGTCTCCTCGCCGTCACCCCGCACCTCGCACCGCAGGGTGCAGCGAGGCCGGGCCGGTCTGTGCATGCACGTCGCCTTTGTCTGCTGCTGCGGAGGAGCAGAAAGCGCTGGAGGGAAACCTCTGAACGGCAAAAACCACGCGGGGCTTCCATTGTTCCCTGCATCCATGGAAAATTACTCCTGCTCGCTCTTCCTTTTGCTTGAGCAGCTCTAAAGCATCGCTCGGAGGAGGAGCGGGGGAGGNTGATTTATTCTGGAAGGCTTTGTGTCGCTGGGAAAACACACAGCAAGCTGGAAGTGTTCGGGAAGCAACCATTTAAATGTCACTGGGGGAGGAAGAGGAAGCAGGGAGCCCCCACACCCCAGCAGCAATGCAGCCCCAGTCCCATCTGGCACAAGTTGTCTCTGTGCCGTTCTGTCTCTAAGCAGAAAGCATTTCTGCCCCGCACCGAGCCGCCCATTGGCTGCTGTTGCCTTTGGAGGAAGCTGCAGGCGTGTGCAGAGCAGCATCGCTGTGAGCCTGCACAGAGCAATACCCTTCAATTGTGCAAAGAGCAGCACTCCCCTAGAGCACTCAGAGAGCAGTACCGCTGCCAGCATGCACTGAGCAGCTTCACTTTAACTGTGCAATGAGTGGCACTGCTGCAGGTACTCACGGAACAGTAGCACTGCAAACGTGCATGGAGTAGCATCGTTGCAGCAAAATCACTGCAAGCTGGCGGTGCTCGAGGCCAGGGCTCAAAGCAGCATCAGTGCAAGCATGCATGGAGCAAAATCACTGCAGGCTGGTGGTACACAAGGTCAGGGCTCAGAGCAGCCTGGTTTCATGGGAAATGTCTCTGCCCATGATACTGGGTTGGGTCTGGGTACCTCCAACGTCCCAACCAGAACCATGCCGTGGCCTCGTGATGTTTCTGTGATAAGTGTGCACAGAGCAGTGTTGATTCAAGCTCTTCTCTGCTCAGCCAGGACAGAGGTGGGAGGATGGCTGGCTGTCAGCTGGTGCTTATCTACAAGTGTTCCCCTGACAGAAGTGTTCCTGGCACCCATAGACCTTTTTGCACCCAGAAGCCTTGGGGTGGGCGCTTTTTTTTTTTTTTTTGCCTATAGTTTTTTCCTTTGCAGTTGGCTTTCTTCTGCTTTGGAAGCTCCTTGTGCACACAGGGAGCTGGGTGACCTTTCGTGTCAGGGGGAAGGTGGGATGGGATGCAGAGGGGTGTTTGGGTTTGGGGTGTCTGGGTGCCTGCGAGGTGCCTCTGGGTTCAACATGAGCCACCCCATTGCTTTTTCTCCCTAGGACCTAAATTCAGATCTGTTGCAAAGCCCAATAGAGGGGCAAAGGAAAGGAGGGAAGCCGGAGGCATCTCCCTGTACAACCAAGGAGCCTCTCCTGCTCTCCCCCTCTATTTCTTCACATTTTTTTCCTGAGACCTCAGGCTGTTGCTGCCTTCTCTCCACTTCCCAGCCCTGGTCAGGACAGCAGAGAGCGATATTTAAAGCAGCTGAACCCACGTAGCTGTGCAGTGACCTCCTGTCCCTTCTTGGCTCTGAATTCCTCACATCCTTCTTTTCCCTGTAAAAGGAGAGCTGCTCTATTTAGGGAGAGGGGAAGGTGCCTCCAGCAGCAAGTCTCAGTGATTTCAGCTTCCCATTCCCTGTCATGCTGACCCATATGGCAAAGAGAGCCCAGGGCTGGAGATGTGCAGAGCCCCCTGGTTAGTCTTTTGGCAAGCACTTGCTGCTTGCAGCCTTAGCTAGAGCCTTCCCCACAGGCCCTGCAGCCTCTCCCTTCTTGCTATTGGAAAGTATTGCACTCTGAAATCAAGAATCATGAAACTGAGGTCATGGGACCAGTTAGATGCGTCAAGGCGAGGAGTCCCACGGCATTTTTTCCTTATGAATAACACTGCTAAGTGAAAAAGGGCACAGAATGGGGCGCTGACATAGTGAGACCCCCTGGGGGGATGTCCCTTGCATCTCCCAGTGGGGTGCTGGGGGTACCAGAGTAACCCTATCACTGTCACTGGAGGTCGATCAGGATTTATGGCCTTGTCACCAGCCATAAATTTGACATCTAGGGTTGGGACACGTGTAATTGAAGCCAAAGAGGGATCTCATGGGTGGATAAAGGGGTGACCTTCATGCCAGAGGGCAGGGAGCAGGACATAGGCGGGGTCTCCCCATTGGGTTCGCTGCTGGTTTCATCCCATTTCACCTGAAAGTCACCCCCACCTTGGCACAGCTGTTGAATCCCAAATTGGACAAAACTCCACGACTTCTCCCATTATGCCATTTTCTGTCCTGTTTGCATCCCATAAATTAAGCCAGTGAGGTGCTTGGCATGGGATCTGGAAGTGTTTCACAGCAGGATCGCTCTCTCCCCTCTAATTAAACATTACAGGTTCCTCGTGAATCACACCACATGCAGGATGAAAAGCCTCCACGGGGCAATCTATGGGAAATCTGTTTTGATGTGCAGACTCAAGCCCCTCTCCTCACCCTGTGCACCCCCAGCCCTCTATCTTTGCATTTCAGCCTTTTCTGACATGAAATGCTCAGTTTCAAGATGCAAATGCACGGGGAGATTTCTGCAAGCATGCACAGCTTTTTTTCCAAGCATCATCTCTGCACTGTTTGCATCAATCCCCTAGGATGCCTTCTTGCTGCCATAATGGGGCTGACATTTGCACAGCTGTACCCACAGTGCCTCCGAGCTCCCTGCACAGTGCTAGCTCACTGACTGCCTCCTGTTGCACATGGGCTACCAGGGGAGCAGTGCTTTCATGGCAAAGAAACAAAGCGTAGATGGTCATGCTGTTGCCCCAACTTCTTTTCTAATAACCATAGAACAATTGATCAGGAGCAGCAGAAGTGGACGGCAGCAGTGGTGTCAGCAGGATGCTTGGGTGCAGGTGAGCAGGGCAGCAAAGCCTTGAGGACAGGAGGCAGCAGGACAGTGCTGGTGCCAGTGTTGGGGTACAGCAAGAGACACATGGAGTTGGTGGGGATAGGGATGAGGAACCTCTTCTCTGTTCTTCCCACTGCTCTGCCTTGTTCGCCCTATTCATAGGACGCCCTGCCATGCAGCACCTGGGATCTTAACCTTTATTCTTGGAAAATTGTTCACTTCTTGGAGCTGCACGGAGCAGTTATTCACCCTTTCTCCTCCCCTCGTGACATGGAAAGAAATTCCCACGCAGCATTGCTCTGCCCTGCAGCCGGAGCCGGGCTCTGCCCTGCACCACAACCTGCCCTGTCTTGTCCTTAACTCCCAGCCTGGCTGCACTGCTCATCCACCTGCACGATGCTGTGCTGCCTTTGATTCCTCCCCGGTGAGATCATCCACCTCTCAGCACAAAGCACGCTGAGCAGCGTAGAGCTGGCACGAGCAGTTTGGGAACGTTCAGGGATCACTGCTGCATGCTTTAATGGTGGGAGCTGCTGCTCTGATCTCTGCAGTCCTACAGCACCTGACCATCGAGCACTGTGCCGGGTGCAGAAGCAGAAGGGACCAGCAAGATGCTGGGGGTCATTGTCACCCAGATTCAGGGTGGTGTGGGGATCGTCAGGTGCTACATGGGACTGAGGATGGGCGTGGGGAGGTGCTCACCCCATTCTCTACAGGAAAACAGGTGATGAAAGGGTACTGCCGTGTGTTTGCCTCTCTTTTGCTCTTAAAATCCCCAGATCCCAAGAATAAGTCATCATTAGAATCACAGAATCATTAAGATTGGAAAAGGCCTCTAAGACCATCCAGTCCAACTGCCCACCTACCCCCAGTGCTGCCCTTCACTGCCTTGTGATGGACACCCAACACGGGGCTCAGAGATGGGCACCCTGTGCTGCTGCACCGCTTCCTATGGAAATAAAACCCTGTCGATTTCAAGTGGCCGATTTGGGGCCTGACTCAGGGCTGGAGGAGGAAATTCCTTCAGGCCGTTGTTTGTGTTTCCCTAGAACAGGAAAAAAAAACACACAGCAAGAAGTGTCAGCTGGCTCTGCTTTCCCACTGCACATATGGGGCCAGGAGGAGGGACAGGAGTGATGGAATCTTGGATCCGTGGTGTGGATGTGCATTCCTTCAGGGCTCCCTTTGTGCTCCTGAAGCACCACTCAAGGGCAGCCACGCTTTAAAGCCAGCAGCTGCTCCCATGGGGGTGGGTGGAGGTGATGCCTCCCCATCCAGGTACACTGTGGTTGGGTTGGGTTCTGTGTATCCATCTCCTGCTGTGGGGCCCTGGCCAAAACCCCATTCCCGGCTGCTGTGATGTGGGTTTTCTTCCTGAGATGGAGTCCAACTGCACACGGGATGCTGAGGTTGATTGGCTCCTTGGGGGTGGAAAGAGCAGGGTCAGTGGTCAGTGCAAACCCTGCTAGTCATGTCACTGTGCTTTACTGGGGAGAAAATAGCATACAAGCCCCTGCAGATCTTCAACCTCTGCTGGAGGTGCTCATCCAGGTCCCTTCAGAGACAGGCATCTATGTGGGATGGAGTTATTGTCTTTAAGGCATAGGTTGGCCTCTTACAACCCAACCATCCTCTGGTCCCATGATCTTTAAGGCCACTTCCAACCCAACCCAACCATCCTCTGGTCCCATGATCTTTAAGGCCACTTCCAACCAAAACCATCCATGGTTCTATGATCATGGTCCTTTTTGATGCCAAATAAAGTAGAAATTGAGCCTTTCCAGCCTCTTCCACTGTCACAGAGGAACAAAGAAACCCACAGTGAGCATGCGAGAGAGCACAGCCTGTTGTGTGACATTTGCACATGGTTTCTTAATTCTGCTGGCTTTTAACTTGGGATTTCTTATCTAATAAAGAGAAATGGGCAACAGCTAGTTGCTTTTGAAATGAGCTTCTGGTCCCACCAGTGATGCCTGGTGTTGCTCCTGGTTCCATGGCGTGGATGAGGTGTCCGGTGGGGCCTGTCCCTGTCCCCAAGCAGTACCTCCAAGGTCAGTTCATTTGGGATGTCGTGTCCCAGCACAGTTGCTTGCTGATGTTCTACTCAGAGCTACTGATGGCTGTAAGTCATCAAAGAGAATAACCATTAGCCCAAAGCAGCGCTGAGCTGTGAGAAAACGTATAATAGAACAATTATCAAAAGCAGCTGGGACTAAAAGTGGCATTTAATGGGATCTGGCACCTCCTGCTCCAGCTGACCTGAATGCTGCTCCTCCTGCCAGGCAAAGAGAGTGAAAACCTCTGGGATTCATAAATCAGAGTATTTAGGTCACACGTGGATTAGGGTGTGATCAGACAGTGCAGAGCTGCTGTGGATCATATGGGACCGCCGTGGGCAGGGTGGCCCATTCTGTACCAGCCGTGGGCATCGACTCGTGCTAAAGATGCTCCATTTCTCACCGGATCCCTGCGTGTCGGGAAGCATTACCCAATCCCACAGTAACACCTGGTGGCACGAAGCCACAGGAACATCCTGCTTCCAAAACGCCGCGGGCTTCCAAGTAATGGCACCGAGGCGAGGAGATTGCTCGCCTTGATTCATCTCAAATCATCGGTGATGAGAGATGTGTGATTTGACGGGAGAGGCACAGCTGGCAGACACAAAACATCTCTTTGCTTCCTTCTCAAGTGCTCCCTAATAACGACGGTGCCCATTTGTTTGCATCACCCCTTGGCTGTGTGAGGGGACGATGCGGGGACGACGCTGGCTGCACTCACAAACCATGTAGTCCCTCAGTTCTGAGCACAGGTTTAGCAGACAACGTCAACTTTCCTTAAACCCAAGTCTGAAGATAAGCAGGGAGCAACCCCATGTCTTGGCAGCTGTCTTTTAAGCACAACTTATTGAAGATGGGGAGAAAGGAGAATACGTCCCGCTGGGAAGATGAGCGAGCTTTGCCATAGAAGTGCAGGGATGCTGTGGCACAGCTGGGACCTGGCTCTCAGGTGCCAAAAAAGCCCCTCTTCAGAGCCTCAGGGCAAGGGAAAAGCTGGGATTTGGTGGGGAAGTCAAGGGATTAGGAAGGGTTTTGTCTCTGGGTAGCTCCTTCTTCCATCTACCTGAGTTAGAACCAAACACATGGGGATGAAACCCCCCCCCCCCCCCGCCCCGGTCCCTTCCTGCTGCAGAAAACATGCCAAGAAATCCCTGAAGGTGCAGGGGGGTCCCTGTCCCATGACCCCACACTGGAATGAGTGGGAAGAAATTTTACTTGGGCTCTGCTTAAGTGTTCTGGGAGGATGAGCTGGACATCAGGAGACACAAGCAAGCTGACAGACCTGCAAGCCCCACACGAAACACAGCTGGGAGCAGAAGGGGTTTTTATTCAGCCTGTTGCTGATGTTCTGCTTTCACTATGCCCCTATAAAGCAAGCGTGCCTCGCCAGCTAACTGCCTGACCCTACTGGAGTGGGAATAAAACAGAAATATACCCTTGGCATGCGCCTGCAGCCCTGGCGCATTGGGGACGGCTTTGTTTACGGCACAGCTCTCCTCCATCTGGGCTCGGCTTCGGCAGAAGGTTATTTATACCGCAGTAGGGTTCACTGCATGCTCAGCCCTGCCTCTGCCAGAGCCGGGAAATCCCTGCCCTGGAAAGCAGACGGCTGCTCCCATCCGCTGCGTGGTCCTAAAGCAGGACCGTGGGCTGACGCCCCGTGGCCAAGAGTGCTCCCAGCATGCAGGAGGAGGATGCTCGTGATCCTGCTTGGGGTATATAGGAGCTCCCCAGGCAGAGGATGAGGAGGGTGAGCCTTCATGCTGGGCACCGTGCAGATTTCCTCCCTGTCCCAATGTGTGTAAAATCCCAGGAGCCTTCCAAGCTTGAGCAGGGGCCAGCCCATGCCATCCATCATCAAGGCGTCAGAAAAACAGAGCTGCGTCAAGCTGGAGTGATGTTAGGGGGAAAAAATGCTCTGTAAGTTGTTTTTAATGCTGGTAATAGGAAACAGACAGCATGGCTTGAAACTGGCTGCAGTGCCCCAAGGCTGTGTTTGGGATCGGCTCCTGCTGTCTGCAGTGCCTGGTTTGTCCCTCCTTCGGATCCCGCAATGGATGTAATATCAAACCTATGCAGAAAGCAAATGTCAGTGCTACAGAACGATGTGCTGCAGCTCTCTGCCCTGCAACCCTCCAGAGTGGCATCCAAAGAGGTGTCCCCAAGGCAGGACACCACCACGTGCCACGTGGTGCCACCACAATGGGGTCACACTGAGGGTGGGTGTGCTCCTACCTGAGTCTGTCCCCACCAGCACAGCTTCTTCTCCTTTCCAGCTGCCCCAAAAGGAGATACCCCATCCCCTTTCATCCCCACCACCGGGATGCTCTCAGGGAGCAGAGCCACAGCCCCAGGTTTGGGGTCATCCCTGTGCCACGCTGCCTTTTCTGGGGGGGGGGACAGATCGGGGGAGGCAGCTCTGGGCGCTGCAGCCCATGATGATTGGGTGCTATTTTGCTCGGCGCGGGAGCAGCTGTTGCTGTACATTACCCCGTGCTGCTTGTACAGGACCACAGGCTGGAGGCGAGGCGGCCACGCTCAGCCCGAGGTACAGTTTTGCATTGATTTTATTTTCTCCTTTTTCACTGAATCGGGGGTGGGGGAGAAGAGCAACCCAACACACAGCCGGGGGGGTGTGGTGCCCTGGGCACAGTGAGGGCAACGGGACCCATCCTGACGTGGCCATGTGAGCGTGCACAGGGACGGCAGGGCGGGCAAGGGGCTATTTTTGGCCGTTTCTTTGACATGAGTTAGCAACCTCAGGCTCTCACAACTTGGCCTTGCTCAGGAGAAGTCAAAAAGCTGACCAGATTTCATTAGCGGACGTAACTTTGTGTATTGAAAAGACCTGGAGTGCAGAGCACATGTCTAAGGGAGTGGACACAGCATTTGTGCATGAGGTCACCTTATCCCCACAGTCAGTGCAAGGTGAGGGCTGGAGGTGGGCTCTGCTGGCAGCCCTGGTCATGCCTATCATGTGGCCATCCTTGCCATGTGGCCATCCTTGCCATGTGGCCATCCCTATACCACGTGGCTGTCCCTATACCACGTTGCTGTCCCTATAGCAGGTGACTGTCCCTGCCACGTGGCCATATTTGCCATGCTCTGCTGAGCAGTGGCTGCATGCTTAGGCCATTGGCTTTGAAGATGATTCAGTATGAACCCTATGGACCACTATGGCCACCTCCACGCTCCCACATCTCCTTGCCATGGAGAAGCCTTACGAGCATGGGGAGGTACCCCCAGAATTTGATTCTGTCCAACAGATGCTCTGCCCCTCAGGGGAGCACAGGCCAGCTTGCTTTGAGTAGGTTAACTGAAACAGAACCCCAAGTCTTGTTTTGATTTCATGTTTCCAAGATCTTTCAGGCCATTGTTCCTCAGCTGCAAGGTTTGCTCGTCATTATTTGTGTTGCTCCCAATGCAGTGTTTTAGAACCCAACCTGGGAATTGTTGTTATTTTTCACAGCATTCATTGTTCAACTGGGGAAAAATAAACTAAATCTGCCTCAGGTGGGGCAGAGATTCCTCCTCCCAGTGATGGATGGGATGTACAGACCCCAGAAGAGTGGGTGCTGAGCTCATGGAGCCCACAGCCTTGGGGTGGTGCCTTCAGGGTTGTGTTGTGCCCACCAGACAGCATGTCCCCATCTGTGTGGTGACACAGAGGTCACCATCCCCCTCATCCTGCCCAGGAGGGTGAGCATCTTGCTGAGTGCCACGCTCTGTTTGTCTCTTCCAGGTGCTGATGTGCTGGGGAGCAGCGGTGGGGAGAGCCATAGGTCACATGTAAGTATGCTGGTGCCTTTGGGTTCATCATCGGGGCAGGGACGTGATGTCTTAGTTCCCACTTGCACAAGCTGTGATGGAGGCTGGGGGCTCAGTGGTTAAACTGGCTACAGGACAGCATTGGGGCCCTGACACCCATGGTTCCACCTTGCAACCTGGTGGGTTTGGACTAGAGTTGAGACCCTCCTGTCCTGGGATTGGGGCTCAAGAAGGGTCCAGGGGAGGGGTACTGGGAAAAACCCTTTACTGGCACAGCCAAGGGGTGAGAACAGCTCTTGAACTGGGGATGAGAAGCATGGATCCTGTGCCTGCATAGGGCTGGGGCATATGGCCCACGGGCTGTACATTGCCAAGACTACATGGCATAGCACAAATCAACCCACCCAACGCAGAGCACGTCACCCCTGGGCGTTGGTGGTGGTGGCAGTCTGGGGTCCGCATCCCACCCTGGTGGCAGCAGTTTGGGCACACTCAGGTGCACACCCAGCAGAGGTTTCCAGATGGGGGAGCAGAGGAGTCCGTCCCACAGGGCTCGGGAGCCTCTTGGGGTTCACCCCACATCCACCCCGGGGGGTGCAGCCCTCGTGTTCCAGCTGCTGCTGTCACTGAGCTGTGCCGGTGGCAGCTCTCGCTCGTGGCACCAATCCAGCACCGTGACGCAGGGCAGCAGGCAGCCAGCACCAAACACGGACCCCAGGCACTGTCCCCACAGTGGGGCCCATCCGACAGATCCCACACGAGGGCTGGGATTGCTCACACGCAAGCTCTGCAGCACAGAGCCAGCTAGTGGTTAAACCCATCTTAGCAGATCATCGAATCCCAACGTGCTCGGCGATACGGACACAGGCACAAGGAATAGATGACGGAGGAGCTGACAAAGCACCTGCCCTAATAACCACCAAGACCCCAAAACTACATAGAGGGACTGACTCCATCCGCCCCACCCCAGCTGCATTCAGCATCTCTGGCTCTGGGAGGGGTCACGCAGCCGACCCCCACCCCTCCTGGCCATGCAGTGCAGCGATGCGCACGCATCCACGTTTGCTCCTCTTTGAGCAGGGCCTAAAGGAGGTGGGGACCCGGTACGGTGTCCCTGAGCAGCAGACTGACGTCCCTGAGCTGAGCATGCCCGAGCCAGCACCCCGCAGCGTGGAGAAGAAGCGTGCAGAGAAGGTGGGAGCAACAAGCAGCGCCGCGGTGCCCGCAGGTAGGAGTGCATGAAGAATCCTCATCAGCCCCAACACCACCCCACTGTCCCATGTCCCCAACCAGCCCAGGTGTGCTGTCTGGCAATGGGTTGGGGATGGAACCCCCTATTTCTGTAATACAAACCCCGTGGTGCTTGGTGCAACCCCATGTGGGGCTGTGCGTGGGGTGTCAGAGGCCACTTCCAGTAACGTTGTGTCCCTTTGGGCTCCCAGTCCCCAAGAGCCTCCCCGTGAAGGCAAAAGTGGAGCCCCACAGCCTGGACCCCGCAGAGGAGCCACTCATCTGGGAAGGGCTCACCCTCAACAAGTGCATCCTGGTGGCTTCTGTTGTCGCCCTGCTCAGCGTCAGCTTCCAGGTGCTCCAAGGTGAGTGATGTCCCCGTGCTGTCGGGATGGCTGCACCCCAACATTGTCACCTCCACCCCCTTGCCCTCTGTTCCCTCCTCTCTTCCAGCCCCACCATGCCCCAGGGACAGTGTCAGCAGTGGCAAGCAACAGCCCCCAGCAGCTCCCATCCACGGTGGGTTTGGAGCCGGGTGAGCTCCACAAGGGGTTGCCAGGGTTTTAGGGTCATAGGGTTTGGGTTATGGTTCATTGCTCTCCATCCCCAGAGGTCATCGTCCCCAAGGAGGAGGTCCCAGAGGTGGTGGCACCCCAACCCGTCCCGCCCGAGCGCAGCATGCCGGAGGAGGATGATAGTGATGATGATGGTGACGATGATGACGAAGCAGACAGCAACCTGGTATGGGGCTGAGGGTGGGGGGACAGCATCCTCTGGTGCGGAGGAGATCATGGTCCCTGGAGGTGTTCAAGAGTCGTGGAGATGTGGCACTTGGGGACATGGTCAGTGGGCATGGTGGGGGTGGGCTGGGGTCAGGCTTGGAGATGTGGGAGGCCTTTTCCAACCAGAATAATTCTATGGTCTCCCATGGGAGGGATGGAGTGGGCACGAGGTGTGTGACACCACTGTCCCCCAGGCTGAGCCCTGGATCTTCAAGAAGTGGTTTGGTCGCTCGGAGCCAGGGCATGAGGAGGAAGAGCCTGGAGAAGAGGAGGAAGAGCCCACGGACGAACCTGAGGAGCCAATGGCCAAAGTGGAGCTGAGGAAGAGCCTGGAGAGACCACGGGGTCCAGGGAAGAAAGAGGAGAAGGCCCGAGGTCCAGAGGAGGAGAAAACTCAAGGCCCAGAGAAGGAGGAGGAGAAAAAGGAGGAGAAGAGGGAAGAGAAGAAGGAGGAGAAGGAGGAGGAGAAGAAGGAGGAGAAGAAGGAGAAGAAGGAGAAGAAGGAGGAGAAGAAGGAGGAGAAGAAGGAGGAGAAGAAGGAGAAGGAGGAGAAGAAGGAGGAGAAGAAAGTGGAGAAGAAGGTGGAGAGGAAGGAAGAAAAGAAAGAAGAGAAGAAGGAAGAGGAGGAGGAAGAGAAGGAGGAAGAAGAAAAGGAGGAGGAGGAAGATGAGGAGGAGGAGGAAGAGAAAAAGGAGAGGCCCCGTGGCCCACAGAAGAAGGAGGAGAGGCCCAAGGAGGGTCGCGCAGCCCCAGCAGAGAGGAGCGGCCGTCGGGAGCCACGTCCCAAGGACAGGACCCCCGAGGAGAAGCCCCCCAGAGCCCCTCGGGCACACAGGGATCCCGAGCAGCAGCAACACAAGAAGAGACGCCGTGAGGGGAAGGAGGGCCGGCGGGAGCGGGATGAGACCCGCAGGGATGGTGGCAAGGGCCGAGCGGGCAGAGCTGAGCGGCAGGAGAGCGGCCGGAGGAACTGGGGGCTGCCACGGGGCGAGCAGCGGGGTCGGAGGGCTGGGGAACCAGGGGGCAGGGACAGGGCACGAGAGGGCCGGAGACGTGACTGAAGGCTGCGAGGGACTGATCCAGCCCGGCCCCACAGATATATGGCCATCATCTGCCTGCTGGACCCCTCTGCTGCCACCATGCCTTCAGCCTTCGTCCCCATGCCCGGAGAGTGGCTGGTGAGCAAAGTGGGGACATCGGGGTCCTGCTGTACACACAGGACATCAGGACCTGCTGTGCTGATGTGGATGTTGGGGTCCTGCTCTGCTGATGGGGACACTGGGATCTTGCTGTGCCCATGGAGACATCGGGACCTGCTGGGCTGATGGGGACATTGAGGTCTTGTTGTGCTGATGGGGACACTGGGGTCCCGCTCTACTAATGGGGACATTGGGATCTTGCTGTTCCTTTTGGGATACTGGGGTCCTGCTGTGCTGATGGAGACACTGAGATTCATCTGAGCCCGTGAGAGACTGAGTCCTGCTGCTCCCATGTGGACATTGGGGTCCTGCTGTACCCACGGGACATGGGTCATCCACGCATTCTGCTTTGCCAGTGAGGACTTTGGGGTCCTGCCGTGCCCATGGAGACATTGGTCACCCAACCCAGCATGAGCCTCTGTGGGGACCCTGGGGCTCCCCAGGATGAAGGCATCCCATAGGGAGCATGGAAATGAGCTCCAATCCCACTGGGCTTCGTGCCACCCTCCATCCCCACCCGCAGTTCTTTGTCCCCCGTGCTGTGACACGCAAGGAGGAAGGATGTGCTCCTGGCAAACAGAGGGTTCTGCAGCCCTGGTAGCTCTTGAATTCAGTGAACGGTTTTATTGAAAACAAATGAAAGAGAGAAGTGTGTTCTGGGTGAAGGAAGCCAAGCTGCCCTCGGAGCACGGACACACGGTCCCAGGAGGCACAAAGCTTCAGAACCACAGCCCAGGTCCTGCCCTGCAGAGCTGCTTTTAGGGAGAAAGCACACGAGCACAATCGCACAGCACTGCAACTACACGAGACCCCGAGCGCTGCGGGTTTGAGTATTCGCTAAACCAGCAGTGGTTAAAACAAACTGATGCTCATTTTTAAGAAGGTATTAAATCAAACGTCTTAAAATATACATATTGTGTTTCTGGGTGCCGTCAAAAGAAGAGGGAGAGCAGAGCAAAGAGGGAGAGGGTGGGGGGGCTGTCAGGGGCAGGGCCTCAGCAGCGTGGTGGGGTCCCATGGAGCTCAGCTGGGAGCTGGCACCGGGCAGCCAGGGTCCGTGTGCTGAATTCATTAATGCTGTTAATGTTAGGACATATAATGGGATCTGCTGCATTCTGGGGAGCGGTGAGAGCGTGGAGCAGCTACTGCCAAGCATGGGGATGGGACCCCGTGGAGCAGCAGAGTGGAAGCTTGGGGCTTTAGCCCCCAAAGGCTCAGGGATGGGTACAGCTACGAGACGTGGGGCAGCGCAGCCCCACGTTTTAAAACCAGAACCAGAGGAGGCAAGCCAGGAGGAAAAGGCACTCGGAGGG